>JAPDPK010000040.1:5500000-5690685 GCA_031772115.1 Heritiera littoralis
GTAAGGGGTCACTTTATTGCTCCTGTTTATGTAGAGCCCTTGAAGCCTCCCTACCCAAAGTAGTATGATCTAATGCAAAGTGTGCTTATCATAATGAGAATGTTGGTTACTCTATTGAGAATTGTATGGGCTTGAAGAGGAAAGTCCAAGCACTTGTTAACGCTAGAATTTTGAGTTTTGGGGCAAAGAATGACCCAAATGTGAATGATAACCCTCTGCCAGATCACACAAGGGGTAGCGGTTAATGCTATGGAAGAAAGCCTACCCAAAGTGGTATGATCCTAATGCAAAGTGTGCTTATCATAATGAGAATGTTGGTTACTCTATTAAGAATTGTATGGGCTTGAAGAGGAAAGTCCAAGCACTTGTCAACGCTAGAATTTTGAGTTTTGGGGCAAAGAATGACCCAAATGTGAATGATAATCCTCTGCCAGATCACACAAGGGGTAGCAGTTAATGCTATGGAAGAAAGTGGATGATATTGATTGATTCACTCAAGAAGATTACCCAAAATTTGTTTAAAGAAGCAAAAATAACCAGCACAGATTCTCCTACTTTAGAGAAGGTTTTGGCATTTTTTTTGTAAGTGGACAAGAATTATAAATTAAGAAGCATTAAAAAAGCTTCAACAGTTAAGCCCAGCGGAAAAAGCTCTAGCCCATCACAGCTATTGTCGCCATCAAGTTCACTCTATCTGCCAAACGATGCCACTCTTTGCAGTACACATTCATGCCCTTTGTTAGTTTGTGTATATCTTCGATGGTAGGTTTGATTGTCTAAAGAAAATTTGAGTCTCCTTCAAAAAATGTCATCCAATTGTTTTTGTTACAAAGAATTGTTCTGGCTTCAATGGTGTGGAGTTTGAGAGTTACCATTTGAACTAGAGATGTCTTTGCTAGCAGTTTTGAAGATGCGTTGATATTGTCACCAAAGACAAATGTAGGTCTGGTTGAGTTATGGGTCAAGGCATTAATTCCAAATCGATTATTGTTGAGAACTTTATACATTCCCAAAAAAATGAGCCAGTAATTAACCTTCAGGTTAAAGTCGAGGGGATTGCAATCACGACTTGGTTTTGTATGAATAGGGGGATACCTACTTTTTGAATGTTCCTCTGTCTTTTCTTACTTCTTGTAGACGTCCCAAAGAGATCTCATCTAAGATTTGGCATGGATTCTGTAAAGATATAGTTATTCTTGTATATCCATAGTGCCCATAGTATGTTAAAGACTTGATGATAAAAATCCAAAAGTGTCTTCGGCATTGATGTTTTTGATTAACAAGATTTGGTTGATCCAATTGGTAACACTGTTTGGAGTAAGAGTGTTGACACGTATAGTCAGATTTGAAGCAAACCAAACCGCTCTTGATATCTAGCATTGCACGAAGAGATGATCAATAGTTTCATCCTTATCTCGACAAAGTGGACTTACTCTTGTTAATCGTATATTACTATAAAATTGTTGTGTGAATTATTATTAGAGACTATCAAACATGAGGTAGTTTATGAATTTTGAAGGATATTAAGCTTCATCAATAACGAGTTACACTAGATTACAATATCTAAGTGTTATCTATGCTTCTTGAAACCTTTTATATGAATACTAATGTTACACTTACATTGCATGATCAATTTGATTCTTGATCAAAGAGATCCATGAGTATCTATTTATTAGTGTAAAAATTTTAAATTCCATTGCACTTACCTCTAATAGTCACTCTTTAACCTGCTGATGCATGACTTAGAAACCTTAAAAATCCAACAAAAATCAAATTAAAAAGAGGCGTATAGCAAAAGACAAAAAAAAATTGTAAAAACTCAATTCTGCCTCCACCACCAACCGCTATTGTCTATCGCCACCACCATCACCAAAAAAAAAAAAACACTCCCCCCATGTCCAAAGAAACACCACCTAAAAAAAAACAATCTTTAAAAAAAATAAATCAAAGAAAAAATAACCCTAACCTACCAACATTATCCCCAAAGAGAAAGAAAAAAAGGAAAGAAAAAGAAAAACATAATGAGTGTTTGCAATGTTTAGAGTAGCAAAAGTAGGATTTTTGGAGTTTGAAGTTGCAAGGTATGTTTTAGATCTAGGCTTTTGCACTTTGTTTTTGGAAAATCTAATCAAAGAAAAGGAATAAAAGAGTAAGAAAAGAGTTTTCAAGTGATTTTTGCTACTAAAGAGCGATGATTGGAAGGGTGAATGGCAACTGGCATGAAGGTCAGTTGTCGAATTTTGGGTTCTCTAAAATTTTTTAGTGGCTTTCTGGGTTAGGGAGAGAGAATTTTCAAAGGAGAGATAGAAAGAGTTGAGTTAGAGAAAGAAGGAGAGGAAAAAATGAAACTTAAGCCCAACAATGGCGAATAGAAATAGTGAATCACCCACCTGCTCTGAGGAAGAAGATCTCAAAGCAAAAAATGTTAAACGCACAAAAAATGGCGAATTCAAGTAAGCTGATCATGAAATGCAAGATTCCAGTACGCATTCTTTTTCCTACAAGGACTCTTTACTGGGAACAAAGGACACTTTCTTTGGATCTTTTGTCAACACTCCATGCTACCTTGATGAAGAATCTGACCAAGAAATGGACAATTGCGATGAGATACCCACGATTCTTTTATCTAAAGAAGAAAAAAACCGGATCAGAGCTCTTTGGAAAAATGCCATTATAGTCAAAACTTTTGGAAAGTCTGTTGGCTATAATTTCTTATATCCAAGAGTCAATGCTTTATGGAAGCCTTGTGGAAAGATGGAATGCATCGATTTAGGCTAGGACTTTTTCTTGTTTAGGTTCCAGAATCTGGATGACGTTCAGAGAGTCATTTATGGGGGACCATGGTTCGTAAGTCCTTATTATCTGAACATGCGAATCTAGCAGCCAAGCTTTGTGGCAGAAACTTCCAAGGCTTTCTCAACCACAACGGTATGGGCTCGTTTACCTGGTCTTCCCATTGAATTCTTCGACAAGAGCATTCTACAAAGAGTGGGAAACCAGATTGGTACACTGTTAAAGATTGATTCATTTACAAAACTCAGTGCAAGGGGAAGGTACACCAGGATCTATGTTCAAGTTGACCTGGACAGACCACTATTACCTAAGGTCAAGATAGGCAAACTCATCCAACCGATACTATATGAGGGGGTAAACTTGTGTTTCAAGTATGGGTTAATTGGACACCAAAAGGAACACTGTATGAACAAGAAAGAGGAGATGACAGATAGTCAGAACAACATGCAAGAAAAAGTAAGCCAAGAATCTGACAACAAGCAAGAAAAAGTAGGCCAAGAATCTGACAAAACAGTAGTGGAGAAATATAAGGAATTTGGTCCTTGGATGCTCGTATCTAGAAGAATAACAAAAACCCATAAAAACAAGGAGTCGGGCGAAGAAGACCCGGGTCCAAACCCGACTTCAAACAGAAAAGAGAAAGGGAAATCCAAAATGTTGGAACACACAACAAGTACAAGCCAACGGTCAAATGCACAGCACGTGATATTCGAAAGCAAGGGCCAAAAGAACTAGGCCATGCAGAGTTCAGTCATGTCAAGTGAAAAGAAAAGTCTTGCAAAAGAAAAGGATCAACTTAATGACCAAGAGTTTAGTCTAAATCTAACAGAACAAGGCCAGGGAAAGACTGTGTTCTTATTTAAAGGATCTACATCTAAAGCTAACAAAACTAAAGGGAGGGGCGGGAAAAAGGCAACCCACACAGGAGACTCAAACAATCTTACCCTCAATGGAAAACTCACAGGAAACATTCCAAGACCTGGAGATGATGTTTCTCACAATGGAATGAGAAATCATAAACATGAAAAAGGGAATGGAGATTTTATTCAACAGGACGTCGCACGATAGGGAATGGAGCGTGGAAAAAATAATGCTAGCATGGAACAACGTGATTTATGCCATAGAGATACCGGACATCAAGCCTCATCTTCATCTGGTGATAGAATAGAGTCAACCATTCAACCCAACTCAAGTGGAAACCTTACCCCCTCTTCGAAACATTACTCTAAACTAAATGAAGCTGGACACTGTAAGGATAATGGAGATTCAAGAGAGCTAGGAGAAAGCATTCATATGGACTACTCGGCCGATGATCAACCCTATAACCATGGTGATCGAGGCGATACGAACAAGAGAGGACATCAAAATGCACTCTCTATTGGCCATGCCCCAATACTACCATGTGTCGAACTTACTATGGTGGAAGCAAACGGGGGAAATCATGAATGTCCCAGAATTAGCTAGATGGCTGTTCAACCTCCCTCCTATTGAATCCTTTCCAATGCGGTGCCTATTTTGGAACGCTCGTGGGGCTGGGAGCCCAAAGTTTAGAAGAGTTTTTATGGACCTAGTTAGGATCAACAATCCTTGTGTTGCTATCATTGTTGAAACCAGGGTCTCAGGAAACAGAGCTGAAGGAATCTGTAATTCTTTAGGCTTTGATGGAACTCACAATCGGGAGGCATTTGGCTATTCGGGAGGCATTTGGCTCTTGTGGCAGCGGGCTGAAGTCAAGCTAGACATTCTTCATTCTAGCAGTCAAGTGGTACATGCTACAATCCAGGTAAATACAAATGACCCACCTTCCTCTTTTCCAACTTCTAACCCAATTTGGATTTTTTTCTGCTTTATATGCTCGTCCTAATTACGCGGCTAGGAGAATTCTTTGGAATGAGTTAAGCGAGTTTGCTAAATCTCATAATCTCCCTTGGGCAATCATAGGGGACTTCAATGAACTCATTAGTAACTCATAGAAATTCAAGGGAAGGCCAATTTGCCAAAGCCGTGCACGCAAATTTGCTGAGTGCATGGATATCTGTGGTATGATTGATCTAGGCTATGTTGGGCAACAATTTACATGGACTAACAAAAACCATCAAGGGCAGATCATACGAGAGAGATTAGACAGAGCGTGGGCCAATAGAGACTGGAAGTTGAAGTTTCCAAACTCCTCAGTGACTCATCTCACCAAAATCTACTCAGATCATAATCCACTTCTTCTAGACACCAACTTAAAAACAACTAGAGTTGGAAATCGACCTTTCCAGTTCGAAGAGAACATTTCTATTTGGAATAAGACCATTTTTGGCAATATATTCCATAAAAAAAGGAAGACTACGAGCTAGACTACATGGTATCCAAAGAGCCTTAGCTCATGAAAATTACGAATGGTTATTGAATCTTGAGGAATCTTTACAAAAGGAATACCAACTCATCCTTAAGGAAGAGGAAGAACTCTGGGCACTCAAATCTAGAGTTGAATGGATCGTCGATGGTGATAGAAATACTAGGTTCTATCATCTGAGCACAATTCAACATAGGAGGAACAACAAAATTCTTGGCCTGAAAGATCTTTAGGGTAATTGGTCTCATGATCTTCTTGAAATAAAATTCCATATCGTCAACCATTTTAGTCATCTTGATTCCACAAAAATGGTAGTTGGAAATAGAGCCTCCTCTCTCTTCAATCGACTTGGAAATCCTTTTTTGACTGAGGAAATAGAGCTTTTAAACAGAGACATCCCTTATCAAGAAGTTTACACTGCTACATTCTCTATGAAGCCATACAAGGCTCCTGGTCCTGATGGCCTTCACCCTATCTTTTTCCAGAGATGCTGGGACATCGTTAGGTTATCAGTCTTCGAACTCGTCAAACAAGTCTTTAACTCGGGAAAGATTTCGGAAGAAATCAACAAATGTCTCTTGTGTTTACTTCCGAAAATTCAGAATCCAGAATCTCTAAGTCATTTTTGTCCCATTGGACTCTGCAATACTGTTTATAAAATCATTGCAAAGGTCCTTGTCAATAGGTTCAGACCCATGCACTCGAGGATGATCTATCCACTTCAAGCGAGTTTCATTGCTGGAAGGAGAGCCCAAGACAATGCTATTATAGCTCAAGAGATCGTTCATTCATTCAAGAGAAAAAGAGGAAAGAATGGATGGATGTTCGTCAAGATCGATCTTGAAAAAGCTTATGACAGGCTTGAGTGGAGCTTTATAAAAGATGTTCTCACTTTCTTCCAATTCCCTCCAAACTGGATCAATCTGATCATGTCTTGCGTCTCAACCCCTACTATGTCCATTCTTATCAATGGAGAACAAAGTGAAACGTTTTCTCCTTCTAGAGGCATTTGCTAAGGTGACCTGTTATCGCCTTATATCTTCATTCTGTACATGGAATATTTGTCTCTAAAAATCATGAAGGCTTGCAACAAGAAACAATGGGCTCCAATTCAGCTCAATAGAGGGGGTTTAAAAGTCACTCATCTCTTCTACGCTGATGACCTTATTCTGTTGGGTAAAGCTACAAATGGGACTGGAAATATCATGATGAAAATTTTGCGAGATTTTTGCGAGATATCAGGTTAAAAAGTCAACTTGGACAAATCTCGAATTCTCTTTTCTAATAATGTCGATGAACCCACTAGGAACTCCTTAAGTCAGATTTTGGGCATAACTCAAACGGATGATCTCGGCAGATATCTTGGTTTCCCAATCACGAAAGGATGACAAGCTTCAGGGTTTAGATTCATTGTTGACAAAATCAAAAATAAGCTTGTTGGCTGGAAAGCAAACCTCCTATCTTTTGCAGGTCGAATGACTCTTATCAAAACCATTACAAGCTCGATTCCTCTGTACTACATGTAGGGTAGCCCAATTTCAAGAAGTATTTGTGATGAAATTAATAGACTCAATAGGAATTTTCTTTGGGGATCTAAGGATTACCACAAGAAGATCCACCTGATTAAGTGGGACACTGTCACCAACCATAAAGAGGAAGGGGGTCTTGGAATCAACGACATGCATCATCATAATAAAGCCAGTATGACAAAACTGACTTGGAGACTTATCATGGAGCCTAATAGCATATGGAGCAAGGTGTTACAATCAAAATATTCAACAAATGGCATGTTTGTGAAAAGAGCATGTTCTCCCACTTGGGCTGGTATGAGAAAGAATAGCACCTTATTTGAGAAGGGCATCAAATGGGTAGTTAGGTCTGGCCTTCAAACATCTTTCATTCAAGACAATTGGATAGGGTTTAGATCCCTCCAATCTCTCTTGTTTGGACCCTGGCTCCCATAAGACGAACAGCTGACGGTGAAAGAAATGATCAATAATAACGGAGAATGGCTTTTTGACAAAGTTAGCTATTGTATACCTGATTGTCTTAAACAAAAAATTAAAGCAATTCCACTCCAAACCGAGGGTTATAATAAGGACACTATGACAAGGAATTCAGATACGACCGAAAATTTCTCTCTAAAGTCGGCCTATAACCTGGCTAAGGATATTTCACCTACCAATAACCCCATCTGGAAACAGGTTTGGAAGCTGCCTATCTTGCCAAAAATTCAAACCTTCTTGTGGTAATGTGTACATGGAAGAGTAGCCACCAAACAAATTTTGGCAACTCGCGGGATGGAGATTTCTACCACTTGTCCAAGATGTAATACAGAAGAGGAGACTATTGCTCATTGCCTAAAAGATTGTAGCATTGTCAGAGATATGTGGCAGCTCTTTGCCATTCCTGATTCTATGCAACAATGCTTTCAATTAGATTTCCATAGTTGGATCAAACTAAACATCAGTGTAAAAGAAGTCTCGAACAGATAGGGGATTCCTTGGAACATCATTTTTGGCGTTGTTATTTGGATGATCTGGATTGATCAGAACAAGATTGTTTTCGAGGGATCTGGCCTTCAAATCATGGAATGGGGCAGAAAGACAATTACAAAGGCGAGCGAATATTGGGCTTTAGCAGGAATAGAACAAAAACCTAAAAAACAGACACATTGATGTTGGTTGGAGCCCTCCCCCCCTCCCCACGGAAGGTTTTATTAAGCTGAACATAGATGGATTAGCTTTTGGTAATCCAGGAATAGCAGGCGCTGGAGGATTCTTTCGTAGCTCTGATGGCACCTGGTTAGCTGGTTATGCATGGAACCTTAAAGAAACTTCTAGCATTGTTGCAGAATTATGGGGGTTAAGGGATGGCCTCCAAATAGCAACAGCCAAAGGATAGAAGAATATCCTTATTGAGATTGATTCCCAAGTGACGCTGAGGTACGTTCTCGGACACACTCTTGAAACACATTCTTACATCGCCCTTATTTCTGACTGCAAGAAATTACTCCAGAAGTTTGAAAATGCCAAGATCTACCACATATTTCGTGAAGCTAATTGCTGTGCTGATGTGCTGGCCAAGAAGGGAGCAACTTTCAATTCTTCTTTTGCTTATTATGACTCTCCTCCTAATGAGGTGTTATCTTGGTTTTTATTTGACCGTATGGGTCTTTATACACCCAGGACAATCAAGTGTATCCCTATGAGGGATTAATTTTCTTTTATGAATGTTCGTTTTTACATTTAAAAAAAAAGAGAGGAAAAAATGAAAAAAACAATTTACTTGAATAGTTGGATAAAAGCTCTAATAATGATGATGATGAATTGCACAAAAGGCACTTTTTTGAAAGATAGAGAATGCACCTTAAGCCACAATCTCACTCGAGAGTCACTCACTCAACTCATGAATTGCACTTTCAACCCGATATTTAACATGTTGACTCGCACCCTAACTTGTTGACCCACATTAAATAAGCATTGACTCGCACTTATTGAGTTGGTAACCTATGTTGACTTGCCCAATTCCAATAAATTTTAATTTTTTATATTTATTTATTTTATTAATTAATTAATTTACATACATATTAAACATTTAGAATTTTAGAATAAGTAAGCATATATATTTTAAATTGGTAAAAATAATAATAAATTTAAAAGGAAAAATAAATAATATTGTAGTTTTTTTTGTGTAAATGCTTTTATTTTATCATGTAGATTTAATATATTTTGGTGAATAAATGAAAATCTTTCCAATGATGAAATTCTAAGGGACCGTAAATTGATGATTTTACTAGAAATCTCAAGGTGATTTTTTTAAATTTTATCATAATGATGTAAAACACAAAAAGAAATTTCAATATGAATGATTAACATTTATTTTAAAATAAAAAATGAGAAATAAAACATAAAGAAAATAGGAAAATTAAAAAAAAAACTAAATCATAATATATAAATACTGTAATTTTAAATGAAATAAAAATTCAAATTCAAATTTTGATATATAGTTAATATATGTTTCAAATTCAAACATGTATATCATATAATACTAATTTCAATTAAGTTGTAACTTTTCAAATTCAATATGAATATCTGAATGCAATGAGTTAAAAATCTATAAATCTATAACTATTTTTCACCAAAAAAAAAAATCTATAAACACATAAATATAAGGATATAAAAAATTCAATAATAATAATAATAATATAAGCGGGGACTGAGCCTGAATGTAATTGTTGATGGTACCCAAAACATCGATCCATTGCCAACCAATTAGTCCAACACTATTTTACACTCTCTTTCCCTCGGCCAATCCGGAAGTCCAAAAGCCAACTGGATTGAAAACTCTTTTTACTCATATTCTTCATTTTGATCTTACAATACTTTCTTCTATGTTTTTCAATCTCATTTTTCTTATCAAACGAAAAATCCCTGAGATTGAACTTGCCCATCAAGTGTTTTAACCTCTTATTGCTTAGCTCCAATTGTTTTTTCTTTTTCTCTATTGACACTTTTCCAATCAGATGAGGATAGATCGGTTTTCAGTAGTTTTGTTTCTGGTGCTTTCATTTCTTGTTGCAGTCTTGGATGCTAGTGCTGGTGATTCTGATCCACGTTACAGGTTTTTCTGTTTTTCTATCCTCCATTACCCGTAATTCTTTTTTTTTTTAATTATTGTTATTGTTTGAATGTTCTACCTTTAGGTTATGCATCGTATAAGTTTGTTCATAGCAGGAAAAACAAAATTTCATTTTCCAAGTATCCTGGGGAAATTGCGGTCAGTTATTATCCGTTACTATGCAAACGATATTTGTCTTGATTTTCGACATGGATGCCTAGGGATCTTGAACATTATTAAGTCCAAAGTTAGGAACTTACAGTGTCTACTGCAATCTGCAATAGGCATGTATATCACTTAATCGTTATATTGGAATAGGCATGTATATCACTTAATCGTTAGATTGGAATAGGCATGTATCTGAAATAATTGTTTTACCATTCATTTGGTTAAAAATTAAGAGCAGGTCTTTTCTGATCAGGATTGCAAGAGGATGCATAACTGGGACGGGTTTGTGTTGCTACCAACTAAGGATTTCTCCACCGAGTCTAACTAGCTTTTTTTTTTATATGTTCTTGATGCAAGTCCTAAAATTGGCCCTTCCATCCTCTACGGTAGTGCTTCATATGGGTTCTTGTTGAGACTAGGAATTTTAATGTTTTTATAATTAGGTTCTGGTTAAACGCCCTGCTTTTGGTATGGTTAGAAAATGTGCATATTTTATTGTAAGTCAAAGAGCCTTCATGGTTAAGGTATGCTGAAAAAGGTTGATACCATATTGATAACATGGACAGTGGCTAGATCAAGACTAATTCGAAGTCTAGGGCAAATTCATGTTGATCACAATAGCAAAAGTCCCTTTTGAGTGCAAGTGTTTGTGGCAGTAAAGTTAAGTCATTGGTATTTCTTCTTTTAGTCTTAATGATTTTTTTTATGTTACTTTATGCATCTTTGTAGTCAAACACGAGTTGGTAGGTACTTAGCTGATTGCTTGAATGATGACCTAAAACTCTCAAGGCAAGGCAACTTCAATGGCAAACTGAAAGCTTAGCACATCCGCTGAGGTGACAAGTCATTAAGATTAGCACCTCACTGAAACTAATAACTGCTTTATAGGATATTTAGTTAATTGGTCATCAATTAGGTACAAGTAAAAATCGCTTATTTAAATGTGCCTTTTATTTGAAAATTTTCTGTCTTCATTAAGCTAATAATATCCATTAATTAATATTTAATACCCTGTGAGACATTTAGGGTTGGATTGGTCCCTTTGAATCAAAATATAAGACTACGCGGTACTTCTACAATTATCCGTCTTAATGTCTTCTAGCTTCTGCATTTACAAACGAGAAGCTCCATGATTTAATCATTTTTCTCATTTTCCCTTTTAATTTTTTAATTGATCATGGAATTCCATGAATCTATATAGACTCTGCTGTTGGATCACTAAATATTTTGTCCGTGGAACAGCAATTTACTTGTTAGACATATTTAGCTGAGTCTATATTTAGGACATTGTTTGTATGTGCATACATTCATTTTAACTTGCATTTGCAATTATCTGCATTCTGCATGCATGTAATAAAGTGTGAACTTTGTCCAGATTTAAATTGAACACTCCCACACTTTTGCATCTACTCCTATCTGACACACTTTAGGAATATACATTCCCATTTTGATGCTCAGTCACAGGTCAAACCTCAATAGGAACTCTGAACGGAACTTAATCTAAACTTGAGCCTTCAGTCTTTGTTGTTGATAATAGTCTTAACCAATCACACATTCCATTGTTTGAATTGATTGACTGGTTCCTGGAACAATAACTGAGCGTATTGTAATGTGGTTGAAAGATTATGTCAAGAAAAGAACTACTACAGTTTGCAGCCTATATGGGAGTAGCATGGGATATTTTTAGTCATTTTCCAGGCAAGTGTTCAAACTTGCAGTGCAAGGGTAATTGCATTAGGTGATGTGATCTCAGACCATAACTATTTCTTGTCTATATTACTAGGGTGGTGCTTCATGTGGATCAGTGATGAGCTTCCCTAGGTTTTATTTCTTTTGTTGTTGCCACTTTGTTGGGAGTTCGTAGAGGTCATCAGCAATTTGTATTTTCTATCTAAAGTCAGTCAAAATGTATATAATTGGGAATTTATATTTTTGAAGAACAAATGCACATATATCATTTTGGTTTATGGGAGTTTTATAACAGCATTATGCTTTTGCAAAGATGTATAAAAAACAAGAGATAGAAAGAAAGGAAAAGATAAGGGAATAATATAATTCTTTTGTTTAATTTGTAATGGAGCAAGGGTGTCTGCTTATTATGGATTGCAGCTTGTCACACTCTTTTTTCTCTGACTTGAACTTAATTTACTCCTGATTCCTTTACCTCCTTGCATGGACTGATTAGAGTTTACAACATGGAATGCGTTGAATTTCAGGGCTTGTGTGGCACAATGTGAGAAAACTGGATGTGTGGGGGAAAGATGCTTTCCACACTGCAAATTTCCTTCTGATAGTGTTGCCACTGATGGTCCATGGTACATGCAAGAACCACTTTACTTGAAGTGGAAACAATGGGATTGCCAAAGTGATTGTCGTTACAACTGCATGATTGACAGAGAAAAAGAAAGACAAGCACTTGGTGATGGACCTGTCAAGTATCATGGTAAATGGCCCTTCAAGCGTGTTTTTGGAATTCAGGTTTGCTTCTTTTTTTTTCATACATTAGAACTCAATAAAGATTTCTTTTAGATTATTTTGGAATGTAATCATGGCTTTTTTGCAGTATTTGTCTTGACTTGGCTGTTGATTTTCTTAGGAACCAGCTTCTGTAGCTTTCTCTGCACTCAACCTAGCAATGCATTTTCATGGTTGGCTGTCCTTTTTCATCCTTCTTTACTACAATTTGCCTTTAAAACAAGATAAGAAGGCATACTATGAGTTCGCAAGCTTGTGGCATATATATGGCCTCTTGTCAATGAACTCATGGTTCTGGAGTGCTGTTTTCCATAGTCGGTAAGGATTTTTAACGTTCACATCTCCATCCACCTTTTTCCCACTCCGATAAATATGGCTGGAACTTTGCCTCAGCAAGGATGATTCTTTTGAAATGAAACCTGCAAATGTAGGTTTAACTTGGAAAAGTAAGTCAATGTCACATGGAGCGGAGTTTATACGACCTAACTTATAACACTGATGTAACAAGGGGAAAGGCAAAATACCAGAAAGTGTTAGGTTTTCTCATATAAGACAGGAATACATGCAAATACTAACACTTCTAACTGTTAGTAATATATCGGTAAATAAAATAGGTCACAGGGAATTGAAAGAAACTAATCTGGTGAAATAAAATGCCTCTTGTCTAATACTGCCTTGCCAAAGTTGGATCCTAAAACTGGCTTTGTAAATAGAACTAGCCATGTACATTTTTGCATCTCTCTTGTTAATTGGGTCTGTATTCTATGTTGCTTGTACTTAGGTTCAAGTGTCAGAATTGGGTATGTTTAAATTTTTCCAAGGTTTTCTTTATATTTCAAGTATCATTATCCACATTACCATCTCTAATTTAAGACATCCAATAACATGGAAGTGTTAGGAAAAAAGAACAGAGTAACATAGTTTGTAATTATGCCTAGCAGCTAGAGATTTTTCTCATTGTACTGGTCACAGTGACCCTTTATATGTTTAGGTGCATGCCTTTGTGTCTGTTAATTGGTGCACATGTTAGCATATTGCATTTTTATTGATGCTTTGTCCAGAGTGGAAAATATTTGGCTAAGTTGGCCTACCCACAGATCACACACATGCATAGAAACTCTAAACTCTCTCTCTCTCTCTCTCTCTCCTCTCTCTCTCTCTCTCTCTCTCTCTCTCTGTGACTGCATGTATGCACGCATGGTCTTGTTTCTGAGTCTGACACTTCTATTTGAACCACAGTGATGTGGATTTGACAGAAAAATTAGACTACTCATCTGCAGTTGCACTGCTTGGCTACTCTCTTATTCTAGCCATACTTAGAAGTTTTAATGTGAGAGATGAGGCTGCCAGAGTCATGGTGGCTGCTCCATTTCTCGCCTTTGTGACTACCCATATATTGTACCTCAACTTCTACACACTTGACTACGGTAACATCTCTGTTCTTTGGTAGTTTCTGCTTTAACATTTTATGATCAGAGGGTTAAGTTTACATAAAAATGCTCTTAGTTAATTATAATAACTTGCAGAAGATATTCCACCTAATTTTGACAGTTTGCATTGTCACATATCTCATTAGGAATACATAATTGGACGAGCATCTCTCCTTTAACCAGTGCATTAATATTTGATTCTGGTTGCATATGTCATGCATTAGAGGCTTCTATTCATAATTTTCTTGCATTACCGGCTACAATAACATGATATGAAACATTGTACAGGGTGGAACATGAAAGTTTGTGTAGTCATGGGGGTTGCTCAACTTCTCATTTGGGCAATTTGGGCTGGTATGACTCGCCATCCTTCTCGCTGGAAATTGTGGGTGGTGGTCATTGGAGGTGGCCTTGCAATGCTTCTGGAGATCTATGATTTCCCTCCTCATCAAGGATTCTTTGATGCCCATGCTTTATGGCACGCCACAACTATTCCACTTACCTGCCTATGGTGGAGTTTCATTAGGGATGACGCCAAGTTTCGAACTTCCAACCTCCTTAAGAAGGCTAAGTAGCCCCCTGTAAAACCAACATGTAAACCGTCATCATCTTGCAGCACCTTGACCTCTAAAAGCCTGTCTTTTGGCATAAGGTTTTGCGTATCATTTATTCCCTGTTACCTGTCTTGTTTTGATACAGAAATGGAGATTACTTAGTTGGGACTCCCAGTTGGTTGAGACTTGAAAAACCATTCTTGCTGGAATTGGATTCTGAGATGGATGTTGCAGTTGTAACATTGAATAATTCAATTCTTTTGTAGATTCAAACCTTTAAGTTTGAATGATTTTAGTTTTATTTATTTTTGAGTTTTCATGTGGCTGGTCCTGGCATGGTCGAAAATATATTCACAAGCCATTTAAGCTGATTTTGATTGAGCTTGGTTGTACCAACATTCGGACTTATGTCTAGATGGTTCTAGATAGCACTGTCAAAATGGGCCGAGGTCCGTTGGGTCGGTCCGATCTGACTCATTTATTCAGGGCTTTAGCTTCATTTTTGTAGCTTATTTAACAAAGAGGGTTTTTTGGCCCGGTCCATTTAGGCTCGGGCCTAAATGGATTTAATCCGGGCTTAAATGGGCCGACTTGTTTAATTTTTTAATATTTTTAATTATATTAAAATTTTATTTTTATTTTAATTATTTATATGTTTAACATTTTAATCAAAGTAAAATATATAAAATTAATACTACTTAGTATTACTAATTTACTTCAAACCAACCTCATGATTCACAACTTCTTATACATACTAGTTGGAAGGGGAAGGTACATTTGCTTTAAGTTATGTAAGTTCATTTTTGTTTTTTAAGTATATACTTTATTTTAAATTCTCTTTTGTAATGACAATTAATTTATTTTGAAATGTCCAAAGATATAGGCTTTCAAAAGATTTGAAACTATTCAAGTGGAAAAACCAAAATCTCAATTAGATTTTTATTTAGAAGAGCTAAGGATTATGAGTCGCATGATTGAAAATTTAAATGTGCTGCAATAGTAGAAAGATCATAAGTCAATATTTCCAAAGCTTGCAAGTATAGCTTGTGATATCTTGAGCATTCTAATAACAAAAATAGCATCAGAAAGTTTTTTTAGTATCGGTTCTTGTGTTTTAAATAAGTATTGAAGTTTTATAAATCATGAGAACGTGAAAACTTTCATTTGCATCCGAAATTGGATTCTTGGTTTTGAAAGTAATGTTATTAATTAGTTGACAATTTTTAATTAATTCATAAGTTTAATTCTTGTGAGTTCTTATATTGTTCTTTATTTATATTTGTAAATGACAAAGTTGAAAAAAAATTGATTGAATGTGATTGACACTATGGAGGAGATGGATGAACATGGATCTATTTATCATGTTTTTTATTTTTAATATGGTTGAGACATGTTTTTCAGTATCTAGGTTTGTTAAAACAATTTATATTATGCTTGTTAAACTATTAATATGTAATGTTCAAATGATATTGAAGACTTGATGGATTTGATGTGAATTTATTTGATGTTTGTTTAATATTTATTTCAAATTTTACTTTGTTTATTTACTAAAAATGAGATTTTAATATTAAATTTAATTTTTTAAATTTCTTATACGGGCCGGCCCATTTAGGCCCATTAGCCCTTAAGGCAGGATATAGGCTTGCATTTTTAGGCCCATTTAACTAAAATGGCTTTTTGACCCGGCCCATTTAGGCCCTAGCCCGTTAGGGCCAGCCCGAGCCGGCCTGTTTTGACAATGCTAGTTCTAGAGCAATAAATTTTTATTCAATTATGCTACAAAAATAAGAAATTACCCTATAAACATCTTATTTTACCGAGTAAATGACAACTTTTTTCTTTTTTTTAATAACATGATTTAATTTTGAATTAAAAAATTATATTTTATATGTATAAATTTTATATATTGTCGTTGAATTACATTATTATACCTCATTAATTGATAGTTTATGAATTTATATGCGGCTAAACTGTATCAATTATAAATTCTTGAACTAAACACATGTCCAACTTGAGTTCATTTAAAATTTGATTTAGCCTGATTATATTAATTTCCTCACGTTTAGATTTGATTAAATTTCATTTTATATGAGCTCATTCGGCTCAAGCTTTTTGACGATTGAGACCGTGCATTTTTTTGACTATTTGGGCTTTGAAAATTGGAATAGAAAGAAATCCATTATATATATATATATATATATATATATATATATATATATATATTTGTAAACTGTAGGTAATCTCAACCGTTTATATATATATATATTTGTGTAAACTGTAGTTAATCTCATCCGTTTTAATTGTTTTAGCTTTAAATTGACAAGTATTTTGAAATAACAAAAACTTAAGTAATGCTAAATGTTTTCTTTATATTGTAAATTTGCTTAAAATGGACACAATGATAGAAAATCCTTTAAACAAAGTTTTAGACTAAAATTTTCAATTGAGAAAGTTAAGAAAATTGAAAGAATGTTTTTGACCTAAAGTCAAATCACAAAAACTCATCACATTATCCCAAAATAGCTCACAAAAAATGTGGGAAGAGCTTGAGGGATCGATCCTGTGAAATTCCCCAATTTCATGTAAATTCCTTATGTTTGTAAAGTATTTCAAACTGAAATGATTAAGTAAATATAAGATTTTGAAGTGTAAATAAGATATGGGACACATGTGGAATTAAAGCAATTGATAGTCAAATAGTCAAAGAAGTAATTTTGATGTTATGAGAATAATTGGATTATGAAAAAGAATAAATATCAGATTTTCATAATTAAATGATGTATGTGGCATATGAATGGAAGAAGGATAATTAAATGGGTCAAAGGGTCAATGGCTGAAGAAATAAATGGATAGAGGTGCAATTAATGAAGCTTGATGAATCATCATCTTTAGCCATCACAAGTCGGCAGCCCCTTTCCCTCTCCCTCTCGTTCCCTCAATTTCTCCCAAAGTCTCCTCCATAGCTACCTTGACAAACCACCATTTCCTGTCCTCAAATCGTTAAGCTCCCTTAACGAAAAACGATCCTCATCACTAGCTCTAGTCATGCCTATAATATGAAAGGCTGAATCCAAGGAAAGTTAAGAGATCATAAATGCTATTATTTTGGTGAATAACCAAGGTAAGAGAAGAAGTTGATTTACCTGCTTCTATCTGTGGTTTGGAGTCATAATGAGGTGGTATAGTATGGTTATAAAGGTTTCCTTAAAGGTTTGGAAATTTTATGATATTTGTAGCTTCGAAGAAGTGAAAGGAAAAGGATTGATGCAACCAAGCTTGTGGATTATTAGCTATTGAAGTAAGGAATTTATGTAACGGACGTAGGGTGGCTATGTCCGCATGTTTTTAAGTGTTTTGGGATGAAGTACCAACTGTTTTAAGTGTAGGAAAAGTAAATTTGGGGTTTTACTCCTAGTTACCAAAATGCTAGGAGCAGCTGACTGCCTAGAGATAGCCAAAGCGTAGATTTCTGAAAATCGAGACAAACCAGTTGACTGCTATATAAGACAGTCGATTGCTATATAAGACAGTCGACTGCTATTTTTCAGAAAGCATTATGTTTCAAACCAGTCGACTGCTATTTACTTGAAAAGTATTCTGTTTCAAAACCAGCCGACTGCCCTGTTTTTAGAGGCATTCTGTTTCAAAACCAGTTAACTGCTATATGGGACCAGTCGACCGCCCTATGTGTTTTTCGAAAAATAAAATATTCAAATTTCAAAAAGAAAAAGAAATTCAATAAAGCAAAATATGGTTTAACAGTCGACTGCCCTATTGTAGAAGAACACTTATTGTAGAAGAATCAATTCATGTGATTTTTGATGAGTCAAGTTCCTCTAGTAGAACCAATCTTGATGATGAAGTAGAATAATTGATCCATCTCAAGATAAAGATGTTAGGGAATAATTAGAAGATCTTGATATAAATAAGAATGAGGAGTCATTGGAACAAGAAATAATTGAGAAAGAATCAAGATGTCTTAGAGAACTTAGTTATGTGAAGGATAATGACATTGTTGGAGATCCAAATATTGGTGTTAGAACTAGGTCAACATATAGAAATATATGTCAACATGTAGCTTTTGTATCACAATTTGAACCAAAGAATGTGCGTGAGGCTTTAAAAGATGAAAATTGGATTATGGCTATACAAGAGGAATTAAATCAATTTGAAAGAAGCAAAGTATGGACACTAGTGAAAAGGCCTAAGGATCATCCAATTATTGCAATAATAAAATGGATGAGAATAATATAATAGTTAGAAACAAAGCCAGATTAGTAGCACAAGGATATAGGTAAGAAGAAGGAATAGACTATGATGAAACCTATGCTCCGATAGCTAGACTAGAAGCCATTAAGATGCTACTTGCCTTTGCATGTTACAAAAATTTTAAACTATATCAAATGGATGTTAAAAGTGCTTTCTTAAATGGTTACATAAATGAAAAGGTTTATATTGAGCAACCTCCCGATTTTGAAAATCCAAAGTTTCTTAATCATGTTTTCAAACTCTCAAAAGCTTTGTATGGGTTAAAACAAGCCCTTAGAGCTTGGTATGAAAGATTTTTAAAATTCTTAATTGAAAAAGGTTTTGCAAGAGGCAAAGTAGATACAACCTTGTTTATCCAATCTAGGGGTAATGACTTATTAATGGTTCAAATTTATGTAGATGATATCATTTTTGGGTCCACAAATGAGTCATTATGTAAAGATTTCTACAAATTAATGCAATGTGAATTTGAAATGAGCATGATGGGAGAGCTAACCTTCTTCCTAGGACTTCAAGTTAAATAATGTAAAGATGGAATTTTTATAAATCAAGCTAAGTACACTAAAGACTTGCTCAAAAGATTTGGAATGGCTGAGTCTAAACGTCAATCGACTCCAATGAGAACAAATATCAAGCTTGATAAGGATGGAGGAAAATGTGTTGACACTAAACTATATAGGTCTATGATTGGTTCATTGTTATATCTCACTGCTAATAGACCCGATAAAATGTTTAGTCTACCCTTGTGTGCTGGATTTCAATCATCTCTAAGATAATCACACTTACAAGCTGTAAAAAGAATCTTTAGATATCTTAAAGACACTTCTTCCTTAGGACTATGGTATCCTAAAGATTCTACTTTTGCTCTCATGCTTTTTTCGATGTGGATTTTGGTGGTTGTAAAGTTTATAGGAAAAGTACATCTGAAACTTGTCAATTCTTAGGAAATAGACTCATTTCATGGTTATCTAAGAAACAAAATAGTGTAGCTCAATCCACAACCGAAGCTGAATATATTTCTTCCAAAAGTTGTTGTGCATAAGTATTATGGATTAAGCAACAAATGAGTGACTATGGAATAGAGATGAACCAAATTCCTATCAAATGTGATAATACTAGTGCTATCAACCTTACCAAAAATCTCATACAGCATTCTAGAACTAAGCACATTGAAACAAGACACCATTTTATAAGAGATCATGTACAAAAATGTGATATTGTTCTAGAGTACATAGATACCTTGCACCAATTGATTGATATCTTACAAAACCCTTGGATAAAGAGAGATTTTGCACACTTAGAGGTGAACTAGGTCTTATGAATGCTCGAACTAAATTGACTTTCTTGTAACCACTTGTTATTCATAGACTTAACTTGCCTTATTTCACTTAGTTGTTTGGATGAATTGTTCAAATATGTGTTTGATCACGTTCTAAATTCCATGTCAATTTCTTACCATTCAACCCTTTGAGAAATAATATTGATCTGACTAAATCACCATGCCACCTGCTAAAATCACTTCTCATATCCAATTTTCCAAATGTTTTTGTTCTATACAAGTTATAAAATAAGATTTTAACTTACTGAACATTTGTCTTGATTTTAAAATAATAAAAATGCACTATTTCACTTTTTTCAAATAATTTTTCTGCATAAAAACTCAGGCAATGACTGAGGGATTGACTCCTCAAGAAATAGGATCGGTTCCCTGGGTTTTCAGGCCTAAAATTCTAGGATTTAGCTATGAGGGATCGATCCCCATCACCATGGGATCGATCCCATTGCTTCAGTTTACACACCATTCGGTTCTGCCTGGAAGGGATCGATCCCTTCCTTGAGGGGATCGATCCCTTTAGGCCAAAACGCAGAAAATTGGCCTTTTAAATTTTGACTTTTCCCTTCCCTCATCACTATTCATCATCCCCTTCCTCCAAACACCCATTCCACCATTTCCTACAAACCCAAACTTCAAATCTCAGTCATTTCTCAACCAAATCACGCCATTTCTTCACTGCTCTTCATCATTTCTCAATCACTTTCACTTTCCATCATCATCTTATTCCAAAACTTCATTTTTTTTTTGGGTTTTTCTTATTCCCCTTGTGTTCAACGCCATTCACACCCAACATAGCAATTTTACTTGTTTCTTCATCAATTTCCATCATATTTCTTGCATTTTTCACTTATTTCATCATCCTTTACAAACCCATTTCCATTTCATGCACAAATTCACATTCCATCTCATTTTCACATACTCCAAAACCCGTTCTTTTGTCCAAACTTCTAGCCCTCATAACTTCTAATCCCTTCCATACTTCATCATCGTTTCTTCATCAACATTATTGTTTGTGTGTTAATCTGTTGTGTTGTACTGTTAGGTTGGTTCAAATATTCCCATAAACTCATCCACACCTCACCAAAGTAGTGCCCATCACTTGTTCGACGAAATTCCTTATAGGCTTTTTCTTCACTTCTCCCATTCAAGTCTAACTCAAAATGGATCCTTGTGTCAAACACACCATTCAGAGGCAAAGAGCTCCCTCCTCTTCCAGTTCCTCTGTACCCACTGCCTTCAATCGTAGTTTCCGAAATGCTGAAGAGAAGAATAAATTTCATGAGAAATTCGCCAATATGCGGATCAAGCATTGGCGACCAATCAACTTCAAATTCTTGGAGGAAATCGAATTCCCATATCTCGCCAAGTTCGAAGCCTACCACTGGACCCATTTTCTGAAAACCAACACTCCAGTTCCATGTAACATCGTTCGGGCGTTCTTCTCCAATGCCAAACTTATCATGAGTCCTAATGATCCGTGCAAAGTTGTGGGGATTAGATCGTTTGTCATAGGAAGGCATGTTGAGGTTACCAAGCAATCACTCTCCTATGCCTTCCGCATTCCCAAAGGCGGTCTTACCTATAGGGATGCCGAGGTTCCATTAGAGTTTGACATTACTGATGAGCGTGCTGGTGACCTTCCTGCCTTTGCACGCCTATTACATATCATCATCTCATGGAATCTTCGTCCATTCGGCACTAAATATTCTCAAGTCCGTAAGCTCAATAGATTTTGGCTTCACCATATCCATTCACCCGATGGCATTCAGCCCTACCTGCTTCATTTCATCCTACATGACTAAGTGAGAATTGTCCAAGTTGGCACCAAGACAATTGTCTTTCCTCAACCCCTAGCCTACTATCTCCTCGAGTAAGGCGTTGACTATTCTTGCAAGGTTGGCGTTCTTCCGGATCCAAGTACCACCATCAATCTTGCTACAATGTATAATCTTGGGTGGTATTTACGTAGGAGAGGTGATGACTTCGAATGGGAGAAACATCATGGACATCCAGCATCTCCCGAGCATGCTCTCGAAGAGGAAGCCACTGAGGGACCTTCTTCTTCCCCGCCATCAGGCTCTTCTTTTGACCAGATCATGCTCATGCTTCAGCAAATGAACACCTCTCAACAAACTTTCCAACAGAATGTCACTCAGAGGTTCAATCAAATTGATGCTCATCTTAATAGGATGGAGGAGACACGGGCTACATTGTACGATGAGCTTTAGACTTTCGCATGCAGCAAGGCAACTTTATTGAGCAGTACCACATGACATTTCCTGAGAGACGTTGACTTAGATATGTCTAGAGTATCTCAACCCTTTGGACTTATTGACTTGTTAGATTAGTTAGCCTAGACTACTTGTGACTGGTTGTGATTATGTGAGACTAGTTTGTTATGTTTACTTTGTGACTTCTTAGGATTCTGATTCTCTATGGTACTATCTTGGCTTATGTTTATATCTATGGCATTAATTATATTTATGTTGCTTTAAATTGCCAACTTCTCCATGCTATCTATTTTTTCCGTACATGCTGTGTTAAGGGGGAGTTTATATCTGCATTTTCACTTCTATATGATTTTTGCTATGACAAAAAGGGGGAGAAGTAGTGTGGTAAATTTTTATAAAAATTTCATGCTTAGATTAAAGGGGAGTAAATCATAAGGGATAGTAGCATTTTTTTTCAAAAATATATTTAAAGCAAATTTACCTTAAGTTTTGTCATATCAAAAAGGGAGAGATTGTTAGCTTTAAATTGACAAGTATTTTGCTTAAAATGGACACAATGATAGAAAATCCTTTAAACAAAGTTTTGGACAGAAATTTTTAATTGAGAAAGTTAAGAAAATTGAAAGAATGTTTTTAACCTAAAGTCAAATCACAAAAACCCATCACATTATCCCAAAATAGTTCACAAAAAATGCAAGAAAAGCTTGAGGGATCGATCCCCAGATGGCAAAAAGGCTCCCAAGTGGGCAACAGACTTCCCAGGTGCAGAAATGGGCAAGAGATCGATCTCCACAGTGAAAGGATTGATCCCCAATTGGCAGAATGGGCTGGAAGACTTTCTGGAAGTTAGGGATCGATCCCCTATAGCTAAGGATCGATCCTTTATCACGAAACAATGCCCAACGGCTAGTTTTTGAGGGTTTCAACGGGAAGAATTGCATTAAATGCTTCAACAACCATTCCAAGCAGTTGATGGACTATAAATAGAGGCATTTATAAAGATTAAAGTAAAAACAAGCACTCAGCAATTTTTATAAGCTTCAAGAAAGAATTCAAATCTAAAAAATCATCCTTTGTATTTGATTTGTGATATCCCACCTTGTACACCACCCAATCACATTAATTTCTACTATTGCTAGCCTTATAAAGTTATCTTGTAAGAGTGAGGGTAGCTTTACAAAGGGATAGGTTGAGAAGGTTATTCTTAAGCCTTCAAAAGGAATTGTAAGAGGTCTCACCACACCTTGAAGTAGTTTGTACCAATTCACAAAGAATAGTGGAATCAATCTCTTGACAAGAGGATCAATGAGAGAGGACGTAGCAAGAGATTGGCCAAGCCTCTATAAATTCTGTGTTTGCTTCTCTTCCCTTTATCTTTATTTACTGCATTTGCTTTATTATTGCATAATTTGCTTTATTTGTTAATTCAGTTCTTAAAAACTCAAAATTAGTAGTAAAACGAATTCACCCTCCCTCTCGGTAGAGCCAACAAATTGTCTAAGATTAATCTTGTTCAGGGCTTCGTCACAGTTAAGGCTCCTCGCCCCTCCCCAATGATATTTTTAGTGGGGGTCAAAACTAAGAGCTCTTCCACAAACTCAATCAGTGTTGCCAACTGAGTCACAACCCATGGGTTAAATCCATATATAATTAAACTAAAAAATATTATTTACTAATTAAAAGTTTTCTAAATGTAAAAAAGAAAATAATGAATGCAAAGAAAAAGAAACCTATTAAAAAGTCAAAAAAATTACAAAATAAAAAAAAGAGAAAAATAAGCCTTATGACAAAGGGCGGTTGAACAATTGGAATCAAGCTGCCAGTTGCCCTCTACCATTTCTCACCCTTACAGTAGAAAACCCGACAACCAAAAGGTTGACAGTGGCACCCTTAAAAGGCCCTCTTATCCTAAAAATTTTGGGATTTGAACCCCCAAATGAATATAAATTGGAATTTTTGAAACAAACAAAAGGAAAGAAAAAAGAAAAGTAGAAAAATAACAAATTTCAACTAAATAATTTCCAAAACATTAATCCACCACCAGTCTTCATCACCACAATTATCACTGAACATTGTCATTAGTCCCAATCGCCACCACCTTCACTCACCGCTATCATCAACCTCGTCACCACAAGCACCATCATTTTTTCAACACTCTTTTTTTTTTGTATAATTACAAGTATCCTCATATGTTTTACGATCTAAAATTAATCTTGTTCGACAGTCAATCTTCAACATCCCAAGCTTATTTTGCCTTCGTTAGAAAAACAAAAACTTACCAAATACAATACTCATTATCCAAACCCCACCATAACAAAAATCCAAGCCCTACCAAAATCTTCCACCACTTACTAAAACCGAAATCTTACCCTTACCACCCCAAAATAGCCACCATCCTCTAAACAATTCACAATCCATTACAATGCCTTAAACAAACTATAACCTGGGGAATTTTTGGTGGGGAAATTCTGAGGATAATACCTCAAAGACTCATTGGCTTAGTTGGGTCAAACTGACTATCCCAAAGTCAAAAGGGGGAATGGGGTTCAGGAATTTTCATCTGTTTAACAAAGCCCTCTTGGCCAAACAAGCGTGGAGACTCTTAAAGAATCAATAAGCTCTTTAGGCGAAAATTTTGAAAGCTATCTATTTTCCTTTCTCGTCCTTGTTTAATGCAAGAAAAGGAAAATTGTCATCATGGGCATGGAAAAGCATATGGGAAGGGGTTGAAGTTCTCAAACTTGGCATGAGATGGAATGTAAGCAATGGTAAAAACATTCAAATCTGGGAAGAAAAATGGATTCCATCATTACCATCTTTCAAAATTGCCTCATCTAGACCCCGTGGAGTAGAATTATTCCTGGTTCATCAACTTATTGATCAGGATCAAAGAAGATGGAATCAATTCTTTGTTCAGTGAAGAAGAGGTGCAGGCAATCAGTCGTATCCCTATTGGTAATCCTGAACAAGATGATACTTTAGTGTAGCATTTTTCTAACGATGGAAATTATTCTGTAAAATCAGGTTTTGTTTTTCTTGTTAATAAGCTGAATGTCTTAAGCATTGGGCACTCAAATAGCTCAACTTCAGTCAACACACAAGATGATTGTTTCTGGAAGAGCATTTGGAAACTTCAAATTATTCCAAAGGTGGGGAATTTCATCTGGAAAGCATGTCATAATGCTCTAGCTACAAAGGAAAATCTCTCAAAAAGGTTTAAACATTCTGATGCTTTTTGTCCTAGATGCTTATTGGGGATTGAATCATTAGAACATGTTTTATTTTTCTACCCTTTTGCTGAAGCAGCATGGAGAGCATCAAACTTCAATTACCTTCCAAAAAAGGAGGGCTTTTCAAGTTTTTACAGGTGGTGGAAAGATGCAGTCTTGTCTTTACCTGAATTTGGCTCCTTATAGCCTATCTGTGCTAGCATTTATGGAAGAGTAGAAATGAATTTTTGTTTGAAGGCATTACTGGTAATCCTATTATGGTCTGGCTAGAGGCAATTAGAGAATATCAAGCCTTCCTTGATGTTACTGACCAACCTCAAACTCCCCAGCAAAATGAAGGGAGACCCTCTCAATGGCAATGCCCATCTGGCTCTTTTATCAAAATCAATTGTGATGCATCTTTTGATATGATGCTTTTTGTCCTAGATGCTTATTGGAGATTGAATCATTAGAACATGTTTTATTTTTCTGCCCTTTTGCTGAAGCAGCCTGGAGAGCATCAAACTTCAATTACCTTCCAAAAAAAGAGGGCTTTTCAAGTTTTTACAGGTGGTGGAAAGATGCAGTCTTGTCTTTACCTGAATTTGGCTCCTTCAATCCTAAAGCTCTTATAGCCTATCTGTGCTGGCATTTATGGAAGAGTAGAAATGAATTTCTGTTTGAAGGCATTACTGATAATCCTATTATGGTCTGGCTGGAGGCAACTAGAGACTATCAAGCCTTCCTTGATTTTACTAACCAACCTCAAACTCCCCAGCAAAATGAAGGGAGACCCTCTCAATGGCAATGCCCATCTGGCTCTTTTATCAAAATCAATTGTGATGCATCTTTTGATAATAAAACAGGTTTAGCTGGAATTGTAGCGGTGGCCAGGGACTCTTCGAGGAAGGTAATTGATGGTGTAAACTGTATAATCCAATCCGAGTCTGCTATCACAGCAGAAACATTGGCTATGAGATTTGGTTGTAAACTAGTTATTGATAAAGGATGGAGCAAAGTTCTTTTTTAATTTGACTGTGCAGAGGTTATTCTTCGTTCAGCAAAACCAAATCGTCCAAAGAATTGGAAAACTATGGCCATTGAAGCAGATATGCTTCGCATATGTTAAAGATTTAATGAATTTTCATTTAAATTTGTGACTAGAAAAGCAAATGGTGTAGCTGATTGGGTAGCTAGAAAAACCAGGCAAAGATGTTGCCCATCGGACTGGTTTGCTAGTCCACCTAGTGATCTGATTTGTCTGCTGTAATCTTTTGTTTCTTTATCAATGAAAATTTCTTATTCAGATAAAAAAAAATCTACATTGAATTTTCACAACAACAGAAAAAAAAAATCTTCGAGGAAAAAAATTTTTTTTATGATATTAGATTATGAACTCAAATATCCAAAACAATGATTAAGGAACTTTACCTAAAAAAAAGTTATTCTCAGAATACCCAAACCCACAATTTCTCTTCTTCTTCCACTCAAAACAACATTAAATTCAAAAAACGTTTGGAATCCACATCTAGGTCACTTTTATGATACTTGCTTTTATTTGTAATTCACCCATTACATAGCTAACCAAGCTATTCTTGAAGCTTTTGAAGGAAAAAAAAATGAAAACCTAAAGAAGGAGGAATATGTGTTTTTAGGTCTGAGAGGTCTTGAATGTTATTTTGCAAATCCAACAGTGGAAATCTAGGTAAAGATGAAGAAGCTTAAATTGGCAACCATTAGAAGCAGCAACAATGATAGATCTAGGTTTTTTGGGCATTCAATTTTTTTTGGTTTTTGTGGATATAAAAAGTTTTTTTACAGCAATTTATACCATTAAATTGAAAGAGGAGGTGAAGAGGAATTTTGTTGGATCCTTTGAAAACTTTTTGGTGCCAACCGATGGTGGTCATCGACGGTGAGCAATGAACAATAGGAGTGAGGCGGCGACATTGACGTCAATTTCCAAAAATATTTTGAAGAACTAGTTGGAGGGAAGAAAAAGGAATAAAGGAATAAAGAAAGAAAAGAAAAAGAAGAAATAAAAAGGAAAGAAAAGAGAATGAAAGAAAGGAAACAAAATAAAAATAGGTTTTTTAGTATGATATGTGGCATTTTACTTGGTCAATCAATAATACGATGTGGCATGCCACATATTATTTCAATCCAAATGGCAGTCAGTGTTCTACAAGTTCAATGTCCACATTAACACGTCCAACAAACAGAGTTACTATTAGGTAGCACATTAATTAACCAATTGATAAGTTAGATACCATATTGGAGATTTTTAAGGCTAAGGCATCACATTGAAAAATTCAATAAAGTGTAGATGGAAAATGTGACATTAACCCTTGAAAAAAATCAAAGAGGAAAAAACATACCCTTGTATATTCTTTATTATCAAGCAAAACAAGCGATCAACAAAGTCAACCAATATATAACTAACAAAAATAAGTAAAAATCAATAAATCAAAAATCCTTAGATTTTAAAATTTTTAAGGAAAAAACAGAGATAAAATACACAAAATCCTAAGTGAATAGATTGAACATGGGTCATACTTGGCCTTTGATTGACAAAGATCATGATGATAGCATTAGATTTTTTTAATGAAGAATATTTAGAAAAGGAAAAAAAACGAAAAGAAAGAAAAGAAAAAAGGAGAGCCAAGAAAGGGGGATAGTTAGAGTTTGGGAGGTGAACGATCATGAAAAGAAAAAGAAGAGAGGAAGAAAATGGAAAATAAGGTTAGCAATCTATGCAGTAGATTTATATTTTACACATATTTAGCCTAACAGGCCAGCAATCTATGCAGGCCAGCTCCACAAATACGGGCTAGTCCATGGGCCAGCTAGATGAAAAAGGCCACACAGCCCAATCCCCTACAACCTGGCCTGCTTTATGGTGCTACTATTGCCTAGACCCCAAGCCCACCAAGCCCTTACACTCTTAAGCCCAACACAGGTTTCAAATTCCAATGGATTAAAAGGCCTTCTAAAATTGTTTGATACCCAACTTTTAATAAATTTTTCTATGTTAAATAGTTAAAACTTGCAATTATAAAAGTTTAAAAATTATTATAAATGACTTATATAAGATTTAAATAGACATATTTGAAATCTACTATACCTCTGCTAGAGCTATTTCTAGGAAACAAAGGATGATGAGCAAGGTATTGTCTTAAGGACCAGATAAGAGATGCCTTTTACAGAGTGCATGGTATGCTCAAGCAATCATCTAAAAGAACTCCTCTCCAGAAACATGTAGATGCACACTGATATTATTAGGAAAGGAATCACTTTAAAAAGAGAGAGAGAGGACTGGCTCATGGGCTAATCCAGCCCTCGTTAGAGTCGATTTGGACTGAAAATTTTTAGTTCATTTAAATGCGAGTCTAAATGGGTCCACTCTGATTCATCTATTTTGAATCCCTATGATCCAAGTCCAATTAAGATTTTTTGTCTTGGCCCTACTGAATTGATCACCTCTATTGAATCTATGCCTACTTTAAGAAAAAAGGCTAACCTATTTCAAAATATAATTTCTATCTCTTCCATATTTATTTGACTATTATTTATTGATTTATATTTGATGCATTGTCAATGTATAAATCTCATAATTATTAGTGAATCATAACATGACATCTCATTAGTCATAAATTTTACAATAAAAATTTCTTAACAACAAAATTATTAAATTCACTGATTAATGGAGCATCATGATATGATTAAATGATAACCTATAAGATTTATATATTGGTAATGCATCAAATAGAAATTCATTATTTATTATGTTGTATTGTCTCTTTCAATTTAAATTAATACAATTGTTGGATTAGTAAATTAAATTGAATTAACCAAAAATAATGATAATCATAATAAAGAGTACAATAACTAAAAATATATACTAATTAGACGATGACCATTGTATTCTATTTATTGTTTTAACTTTTTAATTCATTGACACTGATTTATGAAGTCGATCCACGCGTAACTGGCTTGAAAACTAGTGCATTTCTACGTGTTGATATAAAGAAAACAGTGAAAGAGTGGAAAGATGCGTGGCCACCAAGGTCCAAAAGTTAAAATCTCATATTATATTTGGTGTTACATAATATTTTATATTTTATGCATGATTAATGTATATATTTTATATATTAATATTGAGTTATAGCATCTTATTAGCCAATGAATGAATCTAACACAATTTTATATGTAGCTGCTATTTTTCGACTTTCATTTGTTAGACTTTTGACCATTTTATAAGATTTTTTTTAACTTTTTCACAATCAAAATAGAAATTAGATTATTGTTAAAATTAATGTTGATCTGAGAACAAAAAAAAAAGTATGTTGATCTAAATTAAAATACAGTGATAAAATTGATATTTTTTTTTATTATTATTCTTTTCAAACTAAAGGTAAAAGCAAATAAATAAGATGTACAATTTTTTTAATTTAAACGTTTACAAATACAAATATGTATAAAAAATAGTAATTTTTATTGATAGAGAAAAAATAGTAAATTATTACATATTAAGCCAACGGGAAATTTTATTAATTATAAAAAATATATATATCAAATCTTTTTTTTTAATAGAATAATTTCATTCAAGGTTACAATCATAATTAGCATAGTACATTCAATAGACCGATAACTTGATGAACTGGTAAATATAAAGAGTAATAACAAACTACAAATAACAATAACAAATTAAACATCAAACCCACATTTTGTGAGACTCGAACTTGGGACCTCAAAAGTCTCAAGATCTCTTCCTTGCCATTGAGCCAAAACTTCATCGGCTATATATATATATAAAATCTATAATTCACTTTAAAAATTGAAGACTTCTCCGCTTGTCTATAAAATATAAATATATATAAGAGTGGTTTAGTCTCAACCATAAGTTTATATCAATCTAGTGGTTAAAAAAATGTAAAATTAATTAGTTTTACACTGATGTAAGTAAATCTCTCATCATATATATATATATATATATTAAATAGGATTTATATATGATGCACTGACAGTGTATAGTTTCTATACACTGTCAATGCATCAGAGGTTGACACCTCATCATTAGGCCTTTATATGCAAATATAAATAAATTTTTTTATTTGCCCATAAGGGCCTATTGATGAGGTGTCAACCTCTGATGCATTGACAGTGTATAGAAACTATACACTGTCAGTGCATCATATATAAACTCTATTAAATAATACCAGTATGAACCAAACTTGAATAAAAAAAATAGTGAACTGAAGTGGCGGCCACGCAAAACAGGCCCTATAAATGAAAGAAAAACAAGCGATAATTTCCTCACTCTTTCACAACCAGCGTTTGTTTCTTTTTCAGGTTTGCTCTTTTTTCTTCGCTGTTTTTTAATACATATATTGGGATTTTTGCAGTTATCATTTGATACAGATTTATGCTATTATTTTCGTTTCTCATACTCCAACTTTTGCGTAAGTTTCTAGTAGGCAGGCACCGTAGAAGTTGAATTTATTTGCTTTTGTTTCACTTAATAACAAGAACTAAAGAAAGCGTTGATTAAAGCAATGGCCAAGCACCATCCTGATTTGATCATGTGTCGGAAACAACCAGGCATTGCGATTGGGCGACTTTGTGAGAAATGCGATGGCAAATGCGTAATCTGCGACTCTTTGGTGCGACCTTGCACGCTTGTGCGGGTTTGCGACGAATGCAACTATGGGTCATTTCAGGGAAGGTGTGTGATCTGTGGAGGGCTGGGAATATCTGATGCGTACTACTGCAAAGAGTGTACACAGCAAGAGAAAGATCGAGATGGTTGTCCCAAAATCGTCAATCTGGGGACTGCCAGAACAGATTTGTTCTATGAACGAAAAAAATATGGTTTCAAGAAAAGATAATTTGAAGTCTTGATTTGATTAAGGTTGTCTTCTCAGCAGAATGTAAATTGTTGATTGATTTGTGGTTAAATGGGTGAAGATGGGTCTGTATTTTCAAGTTGTTTGTCTTGATTTGTATGAGTTGTTTGACATTTAAGTAGTTTACCGCCTGAAATGTTCTGAATTTTACAGCTTTTGTGGCACAATGGGATAAAACTGTGGTTTATGGAAGAACCAAATTCGTTGAAGTGGAAACAATGGGGCTGCCAAGGTGATTGTTCTTTACAATTGCATGAGACACAGAGAAAGCACGAGAAGCACTTGATGATCAATGATTATGGTAAATGGCTTTTGAATGCTCAACAAAAGATTTCTTTTGGATTATGTTTTGAATGTTGTTTTCTGCAGTATTAATTAATCTTGTGGTTTAAGATGTGTCTATTGATTTTGCTTCTGTAACCTTCTCCACCCTCATCCAAGCAATGCATTTTATGATGTTCCCTCCGAAGCAAGGATTTTTTGATGCCAATCTCCCTAAGAAAGCCAAGTAGTCCCCCTGTGGCTGCAAGATTGACATGTAAAACCAATATGATTTTGTAGTGCCAGCCCATGTCTACTAAGAAGTCTGTATTTATTAATAGTTATGCTTCTGTTGTTTTCATCTTGTAAAGCTCCAGAAATGCTTTGCTTAGCTGCTTTTCCAACTTGGTTCAAACTTGAAACTTGAAAATCAATGATGCTTGAATCTGAGTTTGGCTTGCAATGGAAGTTAAGGTTGTGACATGGAACTGATTTAATTCTTGTATGAATTCAAACCCTTATGTTTCACAATTTGAACAATAATTTTTTTCTACCTTTTCATGCATTATGAGCTTTACAAGCCGTTCGGTTCCGAGGAATTCTCTTTTTATTCCTCCTCTATCCCCTAAGCTCCACCAATTCACTTGATTGGTTCAGATTTTGGCCAGAGAAATGGAAATCCCCGTTCCTCTTATACTGTGATAACCGTAAATTTTTCAATTATTGGAAATAATAAATATTGAAAATAAATATTAAAGAAAATAGATAAGAGGAAATAAATAAATTAAAGTAAATAAATAAAATTTATTTACGAGATGGGAATATAATTGAAATTCCCGAAATTAAGAAAAGTGAGGAAATTAAATGAAAAAAAAAAAAATAATAATAATAATAAAGTCGGAGTTATTGAAAATAAGAAAAGGAGGAATTTAAATTGGATTAATGGAAATCTAAAATTAATAAAATAAAAATGCGTATATTATATATTTATATAATTAAATTATATAAATATATTTACACATGTTTTTATATAAATACATATGTATGTATATGAATATTAGTATATATTATGAAATAAAATATATACTATTTTGTCTTAAATAAAGACATGTGTATATTATAAAATGTAGTTATATAATTATAAATATATATGTACATATATATATATATATATATATATATTGAAATATATATATTATTATTTTAAATAAAAGTATATGAATATATAAGAAAAGTAAATGTGGTTTTATATAAAAGTTTATATGTATAAATATTTTATTATAGCATTTATATAATTTGTATACATATATGTTATTTAACTTTAAGTATATAAATATACATACATATATATATATATATATTTATATATATATATAATATATATTTATATACTAGATATACATTTTGTAATACTTAATATACATATATGTATATGTATGTATCTCTTTAAATATATATAGTACAATACTATATAAATAAGCAAATATTATTTTATTTAAATTGTATAACATAAATATAAAGTAGATATATTGTTATATTATATCTATATAAATAATTATACTATGTATGAATTAATATATGTGTAGTATATAATATATAGTATATGTATAAAGTATAAAATATGGTGTATAATATATATTAGGTTACATACTAAAAAGGGAAAGGGATAAACCAAAAAGGAAACCAAATAAAAAAGGAAAACAAAAGACAGAATCGGGTTTCCCGATTCTGTCACCGGAAGAGCCGCCCCCGTCAGCGGCCGCCGGAGAGGGAAAGGAGGAGAAGGAAAAGAAGCGTCGATGCCGGCAAGGGAAGAGGAAGCCGACGCCAACGCCGGCGTGAAGAAACGGAGGAAAATCGAACGGGAAACAGAAGCAAACGACGGAAGATAAAAGAAAATGGCCGACGGCGATGCCGACCAAATCGGTGGCCGGCATTGCCACCGAAGCTTCACCGAAGGAAGACGAAGCCGATGGAGGCCACCGAAGACGCAATGGACGGCGAAGGAACGCCGGCGAAGAGGAAGAAGAACCGAGGCAAAACCGCCTCGATCCGCCGCTGTGCCGCCGATCCAGGGCAAATGGAGAGCACCGTCAAGTTCATCCCGCAGCTGGCCAGCTGAGGGACGCCTGAACCGCCGGAGAACCGGCCGCTGGCGAGGAACCGGCGAGGAAAGGAGCTGGACCGGTCTGAACCGGTCTGACCGGGAAAGGAAGAAGAAAAAAAGAAAAGAAAAAGAAAGAAAAGAAAAAGAAAAAGAAAAAGAAAAGAAAGAAAGAAAAGAAAAAGAGGAAAAAGGAAGAAAAAGGAAGAAAAAGAGGAAAAAGGAGAATTTCGGGAATTCGAAAAATTCCCGGAAATTCGACAACCCGGACATTTACGAAAATTCGGTAAGAAATTCCCCGGAAATTTAAATTCAGAAAAATTAAATAAATTATGAAAAAAAAATTATAAAAATTAGAATTTTAATTCTAGAAATTATTTTCAGCAATCGGGATAAGGAATCGGGAGAAATGGAGTGCGGGCGCGATCGATAAGCGGAAGTCGCCGACCCGAAAAAAGGTAAGGGATGCATGTGCAGCACTGTAAGGATACTCAGTCTGCATATTTTAAATTGAAATATTTATGCAAATATTTTATGAAAATTATTATGATGCATGATTTGCTGAAAATAATTTGGGAAGAAGTACTGGCTGAAAGATTTAAAACTGTATTTTCCGTGCAGGAGGTTAGTAAATCGGCAGTCGTTATGCTGCCGAAAATTTTAGAAAAACTTTATAAAATCATATTAAATGATTTTATTTCCGAATTTCGATAGTAAATCATGAAACATGAGGAAATTACTAAATTTCATAAAACATGAATATAATGAGATGGAATTTTAAAATATTCATGTATTCGAGAATGGTAACAACGAAATCACCGAAAATTCTCGAAATAGATAAATTACACGAAATACGAGACGAAAGATGAAGTGAAATATAGTGAATATTTTTATGAATATTTTTATAAATATTCACTAAAGGATTTTAACCCTTATGGTTTTAAATTATGGAATTTTATATTTATATAAATTCCATATAAGTTTATTTTATGATGAAAATACGGTTTTGAGACTGGTTGGCATTCCTATCATGCTGATGCATGATATGTGACCTGTTTAGTCCCGGTCGACGCCTAAATCAGTGATCCACCGAGGACAATATAGGTTATGGGTATAGATTTGACCGGCGTATTCCCTTACCCTCCGAGGTTTATAGTATGATAAGATTGATGTCTATCTTAGACTCCATAAATGATCGGTGATATGTTAAAAAGGAAAGTATTTTACATAAGATGGAATATGCCAACCGGAAAATGTGATACATGATGGGTGACATGTGAAAAGAACATGTTTTATATAATATGATAAGAGAATCAATTGAATTATAGCAATTTTTACAAAATGCTCATTTAGGTACTGATTATAGTACCGTGAGATTATTCTCATAAGACATGAGATACAAACATGTAATATGTTTTCAAAAAGGAAGAAATGATAATTCTAATATTCTTTCTATGGTCTTAAATGGAATATGAGATCATAAGTACTACATGAGATCTGATACGACAGTGGAAAGTACATATGGCGTAAAGGCCAAATCGAGCAGAGACTCGATGATTTTACCGTGTGAGCCACCTCTAGAATCCTTCGGGAACTAAGTGCTGCACGTGTTCTGATGTGTTAGTAAAGGCCAAACCGAGCAGAGACTCGATGACTTTACCGTGTGAGCCACCTCTAGAATCCTTTGGGAACTAAGTGCTGCACGTGTTCTGATGTGTTAGTAAAGGTCTAAGTTCTGATGGGGATGCGACAAATGTCGAAGGATGAAATAGATCTTGTGCACATGACATATGATGTGTGTGATATAACGGATTTTGTTTATATATGCCACTCAAACATGTGCTACTCGAATGTTCGTCTCGTTCACACTTAATCATACTGATAAAAAGAATGATGCCTTGTGAACTTAAGAATGGAATAGATTTTAATAGCTTATTTTGCTTTTTAAAGGACGGTACTAATTAAGAGAGTACATTAAAACATGAAGTGAATTTTAAAGAAATAAAATGATGATTTAACTAACATTCTTTTCAAGGAATATACGAATATTAATTATTTTATAGAAATGCTTTATTTCATAGAAGCATTAATTTGAAAAGAATATGAAAAAGGTTATGAAAGATTGAAAAGGAAAAAAGGATTTATTAATTCAAAACAAAATGAAAATTTCTCTCTACAGTTGCTTCTAGGTTCCGTAACAAGTATGGTATTCTAAAATACCTACCTTACTCCATTCGGATCCCTAGCCGACTGTAGTATCCTTCCTACATGCGAGCTTAGAGCCCATAGGAAAAATGAAAAAGATTTTTCAGCATATAGGAAGCTGAGTATCAAGTGAGGCATATAATTCTCTTACTGAGCCGTGGTTTTGCTCACCCCTTAATTTTCAACATTTCAGGTTTTGATGAATGTGAGTTCAGTGGATTGTGGATCCTGGCTGTACACGAAGGACAATGTGTCAGACCGACTGTTTATTTGAGGTATGATCATTTATTCTCTGTATTTAGACATGTCAACAGTACTACTTATCTGATAAATTACGATAGGGGATGTGTATAATATAAACAATACATTGTAAAATTGTTTAACAGTCAGTACAAGTGAAGTATCACAAACAGCCCAACCGGTTAAGATGTGTATAAGAAGATGAAAAATGTGGTCACGGGTCGTGACAGATTTAATGGTATCAGAGCAATGGTTGGCCTGATGTCTGTGGATACTTTTAGAAGGAAAAGAGTTAAACATCCCCGGTAGTACTGTGTCGTCTGAATACATAGAGAAGATAAATGATTGTAAATAGAGTAAAATGATTTAAAGGAAGTGAGAAAGTATAAACTGAGAATGTTAAAGAAGAAAATAGGCTCAGAAATTACCGAATTATTGGTGATTTTTCTAGTCTAAATGAAGGCCTGTTCGGTAAGGAACAGAAATGGACTCCGTGAGGGCCCCACCGGTACTTTTCTGTCCGAATCGAACTGAGACCTGAAAGTGATGGTATAAAATAGGGGAATAAAATATCATCATTAAATAGACTTTAAGATCACCGATTGAGGGTAATTTGAAGAGAGAGAAAATTTTTAGCCAAAAATGACCAAAATACCCCTACACCCAAAATTTTACTGGGAGTCGAAATAGATCACCAGAAGTTGGAATTGATCGATTTGACAGAGAAATTAATGTTATAAAGCTGAATTACAAGTAAATTAATCCCATTGTGGATTTTAGTGAACTTCTCTGTCGAAAATCGAATGAGATCTAACTTGCTGTTATAAGTATCAGAAAGGATACTATCAACACATAGATGATCAGTTCATTGATTTGAATGTATATTGAGCAGATAGAAATAAATGTCGAAATGACGAAAATGCCCCTATATTGGGCGATGTTCGGAATAGTGTTAAAACCGAGCTGAATTGGAATCCATTGATAGTAATGGAATTATTAATGGCATAGAAGATGTCATATGAATCTAACGATCCCTGTTACTGATTCCACTAACACTTAGATTACGGACGCGAAAGAAAAACCCCGAGTGGACTATGGGCCATAGGGGATAACCGTACGATTGAGTGAGGCGGCCAGGGCCCCTCCACGAGTGGACTTTGGGCCATAGTGGTAAATCCTGGGCTTTACAATAAAACAATCCGTGAGGGACTAAGTGCCACGTCTGTGTGACGGAGGCCACCTCTAGAACCTAAAGCGGACAGTACGTATGAGTAAGATACTGGGGTGGTAAATCCCTGGTTAACGGAGATCCAGGCACTCCCGGTCCTTACAATAAAACGAGTACGGATGAGTGATGTGGCTCGGGCCCCTCCGGCTTGAGACCGGCAAATCCGAGGCATCACAATAAAACGTGTATAGGCGGACGGCGGACGGCGGACGGGCCGGGGCCTTATATGATGCGATCCAAAAAGTGTAGTGGAATGTCATCAGATGATTGACCCGGTTATTGGCTGTAAGGGTCGAAAAATTAAGAGTGTGCTGAACGGGATCGTTGAATACTATGAAAAGTGAAATGATTACAGGAATGGATTGATAAGGTGAATAGTACCAATAATGAAATACATACTGGTGTGGTTACTTATGGTTCTATACGTTTTACGATTTTGACGTATCAAACTGATAATCGTATATAGAACCGACATATCTTGAAATATGTGCTACCGAATGAAGTACTGTGTGGAGTACTGTAAGTTAGAGAATAATTATAAGAATAGTGAAGTGATAAAAAGAAGATGACAGGTAACCTAAATTCTTCAGGACCCTTGAGACAAAACTGTGATGGGCGACTCAATGATGGGCGACCCGTAGTGGATCATGTGTTATGAGATATAGGCGAACTATGTCATCGCCGACTCACTAGTAAGGGTAAACCTGGGCGAAAGGAATCGTCTAGGGAATGCTCGCCAACGGTCGATTCGAACAGGCGGGACTCTTACAAGAAGCTTAGTGATAACACGAGTGTAAGGAACTAAGTACGTAAGGGTGCCAAGGTTCAAACCTTGTGGAGAATATACTCGAGGGAACAAAGCCTGAATTTAGTAAATGGAAATGGTTTTAAAGTGAATAATTGAATTGAAACAGGTGGCTGTAAAGTGTGTTGAGAACCGTTGTACTTGATACAGCTTACCAGAATGAGATTCGTAACGCTGTAAAGCATTGCTAGGTGATGAAATCAAGGTAGAATATGTATCAAAATGATTTGAGTATTGAATGTCTCTGCCTTGAAACTACATTATGAAATGATGGGACACAATGATAAAGGTCCAACATGATAAAAGAAGGGTGGTTAAAGAAACTATCGGATCAGAACCCCGATAAATTCCAGAGTAACATAGATTGAGAAAATCAGGTGAATGTTGACTCGATTGCGGATATGAAATTTATTCTTAAGCTTGTATCGAAGAATATAGAAAAAATCCAACAAGCTCAAGAAAATAATTTTTGGAAAATATTATGGATGATGAAATTCACAAGTATCGATGTAAAGGAAGGAAATACAAATGATATGATTTGAGGATGAATTAAATGATGTATTAAAATTTTTGGTTATACACTAAAATTCTTATGAAGAACAAATAAATATTATATGGAAGTGATGCCTTATATATGATTTAATCGAAGACGTATAAGGAGCTTATAAGAAAAATCTTTGTAAAAGGCATAATCAGATGAAAAGTTGAAGAACGATGGTCACAAGATGATAAGAAATGTATGATTAAAGAAAATATCATATTTGATTTCCGATAAAACTTCCAGAGTTATATAAATTAGAGGAATCGATATAACATTGACTCGATTTTGAATATGAAGTTAAATTCTAAGCTTATATCGGAGGATGTAGAAAGAATCCGAAAAGTTTAAGAAAATAACTCTGAAAATAGTGTGAATAATGAAATTCACGTGTAAAGGTCTGAAGGACGAAAATACAGATAATGACAAATTGAGAATAATGGAATTATCTGTATAAGTGTAAATGAGAGAAATACAAATGATATTGAGATGTAGATGAATTAAAAATGATGTATTAATTTCCTACCATTGATAAAGTTCTGGTGAAGAACAAGTATTCATCTACATGAAAATAGACGCTTTCTTGATCTGATTTGAGATATGTGAGGAACTAATAAGACTAGCCTCAGTATAAAGCGTCATTAGATAAAAGATTGAAGATTGATGTCCATAAGATAATGATTCGAACTCGGAGTGAATTTTACGAGTTCCTATTGAAGTTACAAGGGTAATGAGTTGCCTTGTAAAGTATATAAGCCTAAAGAATGAGGCATCCCTACAAGAGAAAATTGCTAAAATATTGATAGAGTCTAAAGTATAAATGGAACATGAGCAGCATTGTGATATAATCCTTAAACTCTTAAAGGCTGTGGAATTGTGCTAAGATTAACAACTAAGAAATTTGGCTAGACAGCATCTCCTCTTGAGAGATAAGATCTCGAAACGACAGGATGACAGTGAACTTGTCTATGATATAAAATAATGATTGAGATACGAAAGTAATGAGTCTAGCTAAATACTATTGCCAGCTTATAAAAGAGTGATGAGACTGGCTGCTCTATAGACGAGATCTAATTAAAGAAATTAAAGTCGGCAGATGGATAAGTGTAAAGAATAGATGGTATGTGAGATTTTAAAAGATCTTAGCTGTATAGTACCATACCAATCGAGAAAACCGACAAGAAAAGGAATGAGAGTAAAAATATGAAAACGAAAATGAAAGTGAGATAAGGAAATAAATTGCATGACGAGAAGGGAACATTAATATGAAACAGTTCCCGCAGTTAAGACTGAAAGTGAATGGTGTTGGTTATCACATAACTATGGCAAGATGTGAAATCAAAGCCAGAACTGATAAGTGAAAGTAATGATACCCCAAGGAGTAAGATAATTGATATGTTTACTGCCAGTATATAAATAAGAAATGTTTGTACAAATAACCCCCTCGAAATGATAGAAATGGTGGAATTATATAGATAAGGTGGTGCTTAAATGGATAATTCGAGGATTCAATCACAGAATCTAAATTATGGAAAGAGTATATTCCTGTGTATATTCTAAAATTTAAATGATATTGAATATACCATAAGCGTAAGAGATGTAATGACCATACTACATGAAAAGAGACATGGAGAGAAAATGATTGTCTCATGATTTATTACTGTAAGAGATAATTAACAGTAAAATTTGCAATGATATACAGCCTTGATGGAATAAGTGTGAAAATGAACATTGTGGACAATAAATCCAAAAGAGAAATGATGATATGGAAGTGATTAAAGACTGATGATCTAAATAGAATCATTTTCCATTATCAGACTTTTAGATTCTCTAGTGCCTTAGTCGAAGTATAAGTGTTAAACGGTGTGAATGCGTATGTACAGTTTCCAGTGAGCCTTACATGTGATGGGAGTCTCTGTGTTGCCATATGCTAACGAGAGATAGCAAAAGGCTTTGAGATCCCAAGTGTATTGATAGCACCGCTCCATACTGATATATATTTATATATATGAGCGTGAGATGTAAACGCTCCATGTTATTGAGAGAGCGTGTGCATGAGATGTGAAAGCTACTGGACACTTACATATAATTGATCGATATGAGTACATGATAGTACCAAATGATGTCGACTAAGCACTAAGTGAGAAGAATGGATGTTGAACAGCATAAATCAGCTGTAATGTTAAAATTATTATGTATGGCTCTTATATGAAAAGAGTAAAGTGAATAACTCTGGATTTGCGCAAATGAAATTACATGAGCATAGACATATATGATGAAAGACAGCATGTAGTGGTCTAAAGTACTATTGATATTGAGAGTGTACTGGCAGTATTATTTAGAGGATGAACTAAAGGTCAGAAGCCATAAGTATACGGCATGTACCACCTTTAGACTTAAGTTAAATTCGGAGGACTGAATTTCTTAAGGTGGGGAGGATGTGATAACCGTAAATTTTTCAATTATTGGAAATAATAAATATTGAAAATAAATATTAAAGAAAATAGATAAGAGGAAATAAATAAATTAAAGTAAATGAATAAAATTTATTTACGAGATAGGAATATAGTTGAAATTCCCGAAATTAAGAAAAGTGAGGAAATTAAATGAAAAAAAAATAATAATAATAATAAAGTCGGAGTTATTGAAAATAAGAAAATGAGGAATTTAAATTGGATTAATGGAAATCCAAAATTAATAAAATAAAAATGCGTATATTATATATTTATATAATTAAATTATATAAATATATTTACACATGTTTTTATATAAATACATATGTATGTATATGAATATTAGTATATATTATGAAATAAAATATATACTATTTTGTCTTAAATAAAGACATGTGTATATTATAAAACGTAGTTATATAATTATAAATATATATGTACAGATATATATATATATATATGAAATATATATATTATTATTTTAAATAAAAGTATATGAATATATAAGAAAAGTAAATGTGGTTCTATATAAAAGTTTATATGTATAAATATTTTATTATAGCATTTATATAATTTGTATATATATGTTATTTAACTTTAAGTATATAAATATACATATATATATATTTATATATATACTAGATATACATTTTTGTAATACTTAATATACATATATGTATATGTATGTATCTCTTTAAATATATATAGTACAATACTATATAAATAAGCAAATATTATTTTATTTAAATTGTATAACATAAATATAAAGTAGATATATTGTTATATTATATCTATATAAATAATTATACTATGTATGAATTAATATATGTGTAGTATATAATATATAGTATATGTATAAAGTATAAAATATGGTGTATAATATATATTAGGTTACATACTAAAAAGGGAAAGGGATAAACCAAAAAGGAAACCAAATAAAAAAGGAAAACAAAAGACAGAATCGGGTTTCCCGATTCTGTCACCGGAAGAGCCGCCCCCGTCAACGGCCGCCGGAGAGGGAAAGGAGGAGAAGGAAAAGAAGCGTTGACGCCGGCAAGGGAAGAGGAAGCCGACGCCAACGCCGGCGTGAAGAAACGGAGGAAAATCGAACGGGAAACAGAAGCAAACGTCGGAAGAGAAAAGAAAATGGCCGACGGCGATGCCGACCAAATCGGTGGCCGGCATTGCCACCAAAGCTTCACCGGAGGAAGACGAAGCTGATGGAGGCCACCGGAGACGCAATGGACGACGGAGGAACGCCGGCGAAGAGGAAGAAGAACTGAGGCAAAACCGCCTTGATCCGCCGCCGTGCCGCCGATCCAGGGCAAACGGAAGGCACCGGCAAGTTCGTCGTGCAGCCGGCCAGCTGAGGGACACCTGAACCGCCGGAGAACCGGCCGCCGGCGAGGAACCGGCGAGGAAAGGAGCTGGACCGGTCTGAACCGGTCTGACCGGGAAAGGAAGAAGAAAAAAAGAAAAGAAAAAGAAAAGAAAAAGAAAAGAAAGAAAGAAAAGAAAAAGAGGAAAAAGGAAGAAAAAGGAAGAAAAAGAGGAAAAAGGAGAATTTCGGGAATTCGAAAAATTCCCGAAAATTCGACAACCCGGACATTTACGAAAATTCGGTAAGAAATTCCCCGGAAATTTAAATTCAGAAAAATTAAATAAATTATGAAAAAAAAATTATAAAAATTAGAATTTTAATTCTAGAAATTATTTTCAGCAATCGGGATAAGGAATCGGGAGAAATGGAGTGCGGGCGCGATCGATAAGCGGAAGTCGCCGACCCGAAAAAAGGTAAGGGATGCATGTGCAGCACTGTAAGGATACTCAGTCTGCATATTTTAAATTGAAATATTTATGCAAATATTTTATGAAAATTATTATGATGCATGATTTGCTGAAAATAATTTGGGAAGAAGTACTGGCTGAAAGATTTAAAACTGTATTTTCCGTGCAGGAGGTTAGTAAATCGGCAGTCGTTATGCTGCCGAAAATTTTAGAAAAACTTTATAAAATCATATTAAATGATTTTATTTCCGAATTTCGATAGTAAATCATGAAACATGAGGAAATTACTAAATTTCATAAAACATGAATATAATGAGATGGAATTTTAAAATATTCATGTATTCGAGAATGGTAACAACGAAATCACCGAAAATTCTCGAAATAGATAAATTACACGAAATACGAGACGAAAGATGAAGTGAAATATAGTGAATATTTTTATGAATATTTTTATAAATATTCACTAAAGGATTTTAACCCTTATGGTTTTAAATTATGGAATTTTATATTTATATAAATTCCATATAAGTTTATTTTATGATGAAAATACGGTTTTGAGACTGGTTGGCATTCCTATCATGCTGATGCATGATATGTGACCTGTTTAGTCCCGGTCGACGCCTAAATCAGTGATCCACCGAGGACAATATAGGTTATGGGTATAGATTTGACCGGCGTATTCCCTTACCCTCCGAAGTTTATAGTATGATAAGATTGATGTCTATCTTAGACTCCATAAATGATCGGTGATATGTTAAAAAGGAAAGTATTTTACATAAGATGGAATATGCCAACCGGAAAATGTGATACATGATGGGTGACATGTGAAAAGAACATGTTTTATATAATATGATAAGAGAATCAATTGAATTATAGCAATTTTTACAAAATGCTCATTTAGGTACTGATTATAGTACCGTGAGATTATTCTCATAAGACATGAGATACAAACATGTAATATGTTTTCAAAAAGGAAGAAATGATAATTCTAATATTCTTTCTATGGTCTTAAATGGAATATGAGATCATAAGTACTACATGAGATCTGATACGACAGTGGAAAGTACATATGGCGTAAAGGCCAAATCGAGCAAAGACTCGATGATTTTACCGTGTGAGCCACCTCTAGAATCCTTCGGGAACTAAGTGCTGCACGTGTTCTGATGTGTTAGTAAAGGCCAAACCGAGCAGAGACTCGATGACTTTACCGTGTGAGCCACCTCTAGAATCCTTTGGGAACTAAGTGCTGCACGTGTTCTGATGTGTTAGTAAAGGTCTAAGTTCTGATGGGGATGCGACAAATGTCGAAGGATGAAATAGATCTTGTGCACATGACATATGATGTGTGTGATATAACGGATTTTGTTTATATATGCCACTCAAACATGTGCTACTCGAATGTTCGTATCGTTCACACTTAATCATACTGATAAAAAGAATGATGCCTTGTGAACTTAAGAATGGAATAGATTTTAATAGCTTATTTTGCTTTTTAAAGGACGGTACTAATTAAGAGAGTACATTAAAACATGAAGTGAATTTTAAAGAAATAAAATGATGATTTAACTAACATTCTTTTCAAGGAATATACGAATATTAATTATTTTATAGAAATGCTTTATTTCATAGAAGCATTAATTTGAAAAGAATATGAAAAAGGTTATGAAAGATTGAAAAGGAAAAAAGGATTTATTAATTCAAAACAAAATGAAAATTTCTCTCTACAGTTGCTTCTAGGTTCCGTAACAAGTATGGTATTCTAAAATACCTACCTTACTCCATTCGGATCCCTAGCCGACTGTAGTATCCTTCCTACATGCGAGCTTAGAGCCCATAGGAAAAATGAAAAAGATTTTTCAGCATATAGGAAGCTGAGTATCAAGTGAGGCATATAATTCTCTTACTGAGCCGTGGTTTTGCTCACCCTTTAATTTTCAACATTTCAGGTTTTGATGAATGTGAGTTCAGTGGATTGTGGATCCTGGCTGTACACGAAGGACAATGTGTCAGACCGACTGTTTATTTGAGGTATGATCATTTATTCTCTGTATTTAGACATGTCAACAGTACTACTTATACGATAAATTACGATAGGGGATGTGTATAATATAAACAATACATTGTAAAATTGTTTAACAGTCAGTACAAGTGAAGTATCACAGACAGCCCAACCGGTTAAGATGTGTATAAGAAGATGAAAAATGTGGTCACGGGTCGTGACATATACAACCATTCAAAAATTCTGACTTTAAAGACCAGCCTCTATCTTATGGGTTAGATCACCTTCCATATGTACAATCGACATCAAATATCTAAAATGATTTTGCTTAGGGATTGCAATCCCATCTAGTATCACTGTATTTTTATCTTCCTCTTTATTTGAACTGAATTTACGTTCTTTGTATTTAGTATTTACTTTTGCTTAGTCTGAATCCTCTTGATTCTAACGTTTGTCTCTATAGTTTTAAGTTCTAACTTCACATTAACTTTAGCTCTAGTTTCAACAATAAGACAATATTATTTGCAAACATCATATACAGTTGTATATTATCCTGGATGGATTTTGTTAGCTTGTCTATTATTGTAGCGAACAGAAATGGATTTAAAGCTAACCCTTGATGTAGTCTACTTTGATTGAAAATTCATTTGTTTGCCCTCACAGGTCCTCGCATGTGTCCTTCCATCTTCGTACATATCTTTAATTATTTCAATATATTTCATGAGGACTTTTTTCTTTATTAAAGACTACTATAACACCTCCCAAGGCACTTTATCATATACTTTCTTTAAGTCTATGAAGACAATTTTAATTTATAATAATTTTAAAAATAAAATAAAATTATAAAAAAATATTTTCAAATACATGTTGAATAATGTATTAAAAAAACTTGGTGTATATATATAGGATATACAAATTTAAAATAATAATTTGAAATCAAATACCATTTAGAAAAATTATAGAAATAAATTAAACAACAAATCTTAAATATTGTGTAGACCTGATAACATTCTAATTGAAATTTGAAAATGCCTCAGAGATGTAGGAGTTAGGTGGTTGCCAAATTTTTTTAATAAAATTTGGCGCATCAATAAAATGCCTGAGAAATAGAGGAAGAGTATCTTGATGCCTCTTTATAAAAACAAGAAAGATATTCAAAATTGTGCTAACTACCGAAGTATAAAACTGATGAGTCACACGATGAAACTATAGGAGAGAGTGATAGGAACGGAGATTAAGAAAAATGTAGAGATATTGAAGAATCAATTTAGTTTTATACTTGATTGATCAATTATGGAGGCAATATATTTGCTTAGACAACTTATGGAACACTCTCGAGTACTGGATAAAGATCTCCATATGATCTTTATAGATTTGGAGAAAGCATATGATAAAGTGCTTAGGGAGGTACTATGGTGGTTCTTAATGAAGAAAAGAGTTCCTTTGAAATTTATTGAACTAGTCAAGGACGTGTATGGAGATGTAAGGACACTTGTGAAGGGGAAACAAGTGAGTTTCTTATTACAATGGGATTACACCGAGGATCAACATTAAGTCCATTCTTGTTTGCGGTAGTTATGGACGAACTGACAAAATCCATCCAAGATAAGGTGCCTTGGTGTATGATGTTTGCAGATGATATTGTTTTATGTGCGGGAACTGAAATGAAGATCAATGCAAAATTAGAATTAGGGAGACAAACGTTAGAATTAAGAGGATTTAAACTAAGCAGAGTGAAGACTGAATACATGAGTGTAAATTCAGTTCAAACCAAGTAGAAGAGCATAATGTAGCAACGTTATATGGGGTGGCGATACTTAAGTGAGGCCACTTTCGATATCTAAGGTTAATAGTATAAATGGATGGAAAGATTGATGGTGATGTTGCTCATAGGATCCAGGCTAGATGGAGTAAGTGGAGAAATGCTACAGGTGTGTTGTGTGAAAAAAGAATTCCTATAAAATTGAAAGGCAAATTTTATAGGACAGTTGTTAGATCAATATTGTTATATGGTAGTGAATGTTGGGCGACTAAGAGACAGCATACACAAAAGATAAGTTTAACAGAAATGCAAATGTTGAGGTGGATATGTAAATATACAAGAAATGATAGAATGAGAAGTAAAGATATTTATAAAATGGTTGGAGTGGTACCTATCGAAGACAAGATGTGTGAAAATTATATACGTTAGTTTGATCACGTAGACGTAGACCTGTAGATGCTTCAAATAGGAGAATAGAGGCTATAAATGTTGAGAGAAATGTTAGGACTAGAGGAAGACTAAAAAAACTTAAAAGGAAGTAATTTGGAAAGATATAGAGGTATTAGAGTTAAATGAACACATAGCCTTAGATAAGAATGTGTGGAAAAGGAGAATACATATGGACGATCTAATGTAAATTCTAATATTGGCTCATATAGTTTACCATAATCTCTTAGGATAAAGGCTCTAATAATGATGATGACAAATCTTAAATATTAAATAAATTAATTAATTAAATAGCTACAACTATAATAAAAGCAACTATTACTATATTAGTAATTAATAGATTATTGGTTAGTGTTTCATATTTGAAATTGATTTATTTTTCAAATTTGAATTTAAATGACTCCAAAATAATCTTATAAAATTAATTATAGTTGAAAACTCTATTTTTTTAGGGTTTTGAAAAAAGTTTTATTTACAATAATTTCAAACATAAAAAGTAAGTAAAGTAAAAATAAAAATAGTTTATTCTTTGATTTTTTTAAATTTAAATCAATTCAAAATAATTAATTACAATATTTAAGAGAAAATAAGGTTTCAAAAAACTAGAAAATCATATGGATTTTTTTTTTACCAAAGAAAATGATTGAACAATTAAATAAACAAAACGATTGAACAAATAAATTTGAAAAAGGAATGAAATGAAAATTGAAAAAAAAAATTTAATTATGTTAGCTCTATAGGCTATACCGAGAGGGGGAGTGAATCGGTTTTTAACTACCCTTAAGCTCGTTTTGCGATTCTTCTAAATTCTCTAACCTATTTGATTATTTTCTAAGTTCTCTAAGCTAGGCAAGCATGCAATCCAAGTTCAATGCAATAAACCTAATATAATTGCAAGTAAATAAAGAGTAGGGAGAGAAAGATTTACACAATCGATTTATAGAGGTTCGGCTACCTTGCCTACGTCCTCTACCTTGAGACGCTCCCAAGGATTTTCTCCAAATCCACTATCTTGAATTTGTGATTACAATCCCTATTTTTCTTAGGCTCAAGAGTAACCTCCCTCTTTTTCTAGGCTCAAGAGAAACCTCACTTTTTTTCTAAGGCTTAAGAGAAACCTCTCTCTTTTTCTAGGCTCAAGAGAAACCTCCCCTTTACAAGGAATGGTGGGTTACAAATAATGTAATCAAAGAAAGGCCTCTAGATAGGCAAGTGATTACAGAAATTAGGCACAAAGAAAAGCCTATACAATGTTTGTGCTAAACAATACAAGAGATATGTGAATGATAGAAAATGAGGAATTTGTAGCTCTTGATTTGTTGTTGAGGCTTGAGGATTTGAGGAATATGTGTTTTGGAGTTGCTAAGTAGTTCCTCTTCCTTTCTTTAGGTTCTAAGCCTCTATTTATAGTCCCTTGGATGTATTCTAGCCGTTGGGTGGAGCCAAAACTTGAATATGACCGTTGTCTCACAAAAACTAGCCGTTATATGCTATTTTCGGGCAAAGGGATCGATCCCTTTCCATATGGGATCGATCCCAAGCTTCCAGATTGCTTATTCTGGGCTTGAGGATCATTCTGCCTTGAAGGGATCGATCCCTTCCCTTAGGGGGTCGATCCCATGCCTCCAGAAAGCTATTTCCTGCACTTTTTGGGTTAGAAATGATGTGGTCTTTGATCCTAATACAACCCAAAACATTTTGGTATTTTTGTGGGAGTTTTTCTTGACTTTCTTTGATGAAAACATGGTCCAAAATTTCATCAAGTGATTTTCTAAAATATTCAAAACATTTTATGAAGTATTAAGACCAATAAGGATGTATCATTAAATTATGGTCTTAATGTTTGATATGTTCACTTGAAAATAGATTGAGAAAATCATGTGTGATAAGGCAAATTTACAATATGAATTATAACATTAAATCTTACTCAAGTTTTTGTCATTTCAAAATATATATGGCAATTTAAAGCTAACAATCTCCCCCTTTTTTGATATGACAAAACTTAATGTAAATTTGCTTTGAAAATTCTTAAATAAAATATTCCCCTTCAAATAAAGCAGGATTTTATAAAGCTCCTCCTTAATATAAGCATGGGTTTTGAAAATGAATTTTCAAACTATTTCTCCCCCATTATCTCTCCCCTTTAATATCTTTCCCTTTTAATATCTATCTCTCCCCCTTTTTGTCATAGCAAAAAGAAGGAAAAAATAATAAAAAATATGCTCCCCCTAAAATCATGGTTATGTGAGAAGAGATAAAAATATGCTCCATCCAACAAGAAATAGGTTAGTACATGGGACTCATAGCACAAATACATAAGTCAATATCCATTAAGAGTATGAAATATTTACGCAAAGAATATGACTTATGATCCTATACCAATTGTTTACAAATAATTTTGCAATAAGTTCTCAATTGGTAAGAAATGAAGCAGTATAAATATCTACTAAGGTCTATGACTTGCTTATTTTAATCCTATTAAGCACCTAAGTGTATCAATTGTTCTCTAAAGTCCAACTAAGGTGCATATCAATACGTCATGATTATGAGCTAAAATTATATAACATATCATATGCATGTGCTCATAAATCATTTTCAAGAAATATTGTGCCTAGAATTAAGATATATAGCAATTAACTATAAATTCTAGTACACACGAGTTTCATGCAAAAATATCTTAAGAGAATTCTTCTCTATTTGTCATTTCAAACTAAAAAGCATGAGAAGAATTGTCAATTTAAAGCTCATACCAATTGGCAATTTAGATTTGACTTACCAATTATTGAAAATATGGTTGCCAATGATACTAATTGTTATTTCAATCTAAATACCAATTGTTACTAATGTTTGACTTAGGCATTTTGCATGAATCCAATATGTAGTGTGTTCATGTTAAGAAAATAATCATTCTAAATATGCAAGAACACAATCACACTGTGAAGACCAAGAATTTTCTAAATAAATATTAGGTATCCGGAGAATTTTATTGGGGATAAATTGAAATCGAGATTTAATAAGAAATGAAAATAGAGAAAATAAATTTGGATATAAAGAAATCCAAATTTAATAAGAAATAAAGATATGTAATTTTATATATTTATATAAGGTTATTATATAAATATATTTTTAAATAAATATATGTACATATCATATGTTGAAATACTATTTTATATCAAAGAACGAATACGTATGTATTTTATTATACATTACGTATATATGATATATATATATAAAATATGTGTATAGAAAATATATATATATATATATATATATATATATATATACACACACACACACACATATATATGTATGTATTTGATACAAAATATATATATTTGAATACAAATTTTAAGTAAAATATTTATAGATATATAATTATAATTATGTGTATAATTATAATATATATTATTGGTAATATTTATATTTATAAATAATTATTTATAAATATAATATTATATATATATGTTATAAGAAAAAAAAATGGGACAAGCCGGAAGCTTGTCCCGGTTTACAAGTCTGCTCAGCAGACTTGCTGAGCAGACTACACGGTCTGCTTTAGCAGACGTCGGTCTGCTGAAGCAGACCAACAAAAAAAAAATGGGACAAGCGGGAAGCTTGTCCCGGTTTACAAGTCTGCTCAGCAGACTTGCTGAGCAGACTACACGGTCTGCTTTAGCAGACGTCAGTCTGCTGAAGTAAACCAATTAAAAAAATATAATAAAAAATAAATAAATAATATAAAACGTGTTTAAAAAAAAAGGGGGTCAAGCGGGAAGCTTGTCCCGATTATAAAGTCTGTTGAAGCACCAAAAACATAAAAAAAAAAAAAAAAGAAGATAGAATGAGGGGGAGCAGATCGGAGGAGCCAACCGAGAAAGGAGGCTGGAGACGTCACCGGCCAAGAAGAGGAAAATGGCTGACCGGCGATTGAGAAAAAAAAAAGGAAAGGAGAAAACAGTAGATCGAAAAAGAAGGAAAATGGAAGAAGAAAATGAAAGAAAAAGAGAGAGAAGGAAGGGGAGGAAGAAGGAGGAGCTGCAGCACCGCCGGCATTGCCCCCACCTGCACGCCGCCGTCGCCATGGTGTGCTTGCCGCCGGTAGGGCTGGGCTGAACCGGTTTTGACCGGTTCAGCAGAAAAAAAAAAGAAGGAAAGAAGAAGAAGAAGAAAGAAATGAGAGAGAGACTTGGGAGAAATTCCTATATTTTTAAACTTTGCAAGGGGTAAGAAAATATACATGAATTTTTGTATATTGTTTAATTTAAATTTTCTTTTGTAGCTTCAATTTATTATTCTAAGACTGAGTGAATTGTTGGAAATGTAGCAAATGTTAGAGAGGATACATGCTGGAGTTCGGCTAGGCTCAGAAACACGCTAAATTTTGACGAATAGGTAAGATACTTTTATAAAGCATTAGTAGCATCATATTGTATGTGGGATTTTATGATTTTTTTATGATGCATAGATGGAATGAATTTAAATGGAATTGTGAAAATTTTTATATGATTTATAGATTGAATTGATGTTAAAAATGCTAAGAGGACCCACAACTGATGGTGGAGGTCTTAGTAAGAGATAAAGAAAATGTGAGAATCAACAGCTGCAATTATAAACTGTTTTCCGTGCAGGAGGCTTAGTAAAAATTAAGCCGTTATACTGCCAAAATTTTTAGGAAAATATCTGAGAAAAAAAGATTAAATTTCTCACATAAATGGAATCTTGGAGATAATTATTGGAAATAAATAGTAAAAGGATTTTATGGTATTTCTGAAAGAGTTTGATATTGAAATCGATGGGAAGATAGATCATTGAAAACGATAATGTGATGAATTATATGGTCTAAACCTTGTAGAATTGATAAATCAAGTGATTTTAATATCACAAATGGTATCAAGTTGAGATTGAGGTGAAATTAATTATTAGACGGATCACAGATAAAAGTGATGATAATTATATGATACAACTTAAAAGAGAAAAATCGAAGTTGTGATTTAGATGGTCAAATGATAGAATGGCGGAATTATCAATCGAGTGACGATTATAGAATTGATAAATTCAAATAAATGGACCGTCTTAGTGGTATGATTGTGATATCGATGTTAAATAGATGTGAACTGATATTTTTGCAATAATATGGATAGTCGCAATGCGACTCAAATGATTGAAACTCTTTTGATAGTGAAAATTGGCAAATTCTTTTAAGTGGTAAATTGCCAATCAAAAATCGAAGTGAGGACGTTTTATAGATAATTTTAGCATGATATTACATTTTACAGGCCATATGAAAAGTGAATTGAGGATTGTGATATGATTTTATGATAGTGAATGAAATTGAACCGCAAGTCGAAAATTCTGAATATGTACCAATAGGTCAAACCATAAATGGAATTGATAAGCGATTATGGATCTTGTGGTTCTACGATCCTCGATGTCGACTCTGGAATAGATATCGAATGAGGATATTAGTATTTCATAATTTCAGTATCCTGATGGCTATATGGAAACATGATATTTAGATGCTCATAGATACTAAGAGGATTCACACTGATGATCTGGTTCTAGTATCGGTAATAAAAGTACAATTGATTATTATAGTCGATAATTATCGAAAAAGGATATTGAATACCGAATGGTTTAAATACCAAATGATTTGGTTATTAAATAATTAGAGTATTGAGCAATCTGAATACTGAATGAAATGAATCTTGAATGATTTGAATAGTGATTTACTGATTTGACATAAAGAAAGTCTTGAAATTGAATAACTGATGGTGATAAAGTTAAATGAATCGCTTCAGCGTATTTGATGGAAATAATACCGAAGTTGCATACTGAAATGTATTATAGCATCGCATTTAAGCATGCTTTCTTGCAACTTGAAACATTTTAATAATGTTTATATGAATACTGAAAAGTATTGATTTGTTTTGAAATGAAAGTAGATGGTAGATATATATATTTTGATATATAAAATATCATAAAGAATTTTACCATATGCTTTACATGATATTGAAAATAAAGTTATAGATTTAAATGTTTTATGAGACTGTAGGCACCCTAAAAGAATTAAATTCAATAAAGCATAGTGGAAACCGCCTAATTGGAGCTTTGCTCATTAGGCAGATATGCTTGTCCGACAATAGTCGTGGACAGGTCTCAGTCACGCCTGATCAGTGGGGCTGAGAGAGATGAGGTCTATGGCCATAGATAGCGCCCTAGTTGGTTTCCAGGGGACGATGACATGATTTTCACTGCTAGCTACAGTGATTTAAGTCTTTATTGATAGAGATGATAGGGATCTAGCCTAGTCTCTAACCGATATGATATGAAGTCTAGAGTATGATTTTATTGATATGAACTCTAGACTTGACATGATTTATACTGTACATGAAACAGATTTGAAAAGAAATATGTTTTGAAATAGTACATGTTTTAAACATGTTTTAAAAGTCCATGAGATATGATTTCGACACTTATATGATTTATATGTGATTTTGTGTCGAACATGGCATGATATGCGGTCTAGAATATAGTTTGATTTGATATGAACTCTAGACCTGATATGATTTACAGAATATGTTTTAAAAGTATATGATAATGATTTCGACACTTACATGATTTACATACGATTTGGTGTCGAATTTAAAATGATATGCCGTCTAGAGTATAGATTGATTTGATATGAACTCTAGACCCGATATAACTTATAGTAAATGAAAATGTTTTAAAACCGCACATGTTTTAGACATGCTCCGAAAACGAATACATGAACTGAAATTGAACATGTTTCTATCATGCCTTAAAGACAAATTTGAAATGAATTGAAAATCCATATGTTGAGCATGTCCTAAAGTATATACGATATGATTTGAGATGATAGCGGTTTATACAGAAAAATTACATGAATTGCATATTAAACCCTGACATGATAATATGCTTAGCACATGAGAATTCCATGAGGAATGTCGTGACTCGACGTTAATGATGTTTCATCTATACGATGACATGAGATGATATGATATATGAACATGAGATTGATATGAAGAGAATTCTGATCTCACTCTATCGTGATCATAAATTCCCAGACGATAAGTGATATGAATTGATGTAATACGGGAATATGATTGTTAAATGTAAAGTGAATTCGATAGGATATCTGCATTAAACATGGAGAATATATGAAGAGTGTCATGACTCGGTGGTAGCGATATTTCATCGATATGATGTCATGATATGATATGAAACAGGAATATAGAAATACACGAATAGAATTATGACTTCGTACCACCGTGATCATGATCCACAATATGAGAATTGATAAGAGATGATATGAGAATTGATATGAGATGATAGTATACCAAAGTATGATTATGAAATGAAAAGTGAAAATGAGAAGTGATAATGAGATGTATCGATGAGAAAGGATTAACTGTAATTGCATCCTTGCAAGTTTTAAGCATTGCAGTTTAAGGCAGTATAATCCTACTCTTGTATTTATATTAGTATCTTCCTGAGCCGTGGTTTTGCTCACCCCACTAAATTTCATCTCTTTCAGATTATTGAAGTTAACATCTGCCATGTGAGCTGCTCAGTGGGCATCGGAGACGGTGTATGGACTTGGTACTAGTCTTCTGAGGTATATGTTCCTTATAAAATACTTGTTTACATGTAAGACTTAAATTGATGCACAGTACATATTCTGTTTAACAAGTCGGGATGTAACTAAGAACCGTTTCCATGTTTGTTTAATATTTAAATGGAATGACTATAGGTCACTTAGATAGTATAGTAACTACACTGGCATCGAATACAAACCTTAAAATGAAAAAGAAAAATTTAGTCCATAAATTTGTAGACTAAGAAAAATATAAGTATTAAAGGATAGTAGCGGCTTTCGGGTCGTGACACACACATCATCAAATATGCATATGGATCAATTAAACATTAGCATACTATCATAAAATATTAATCCATATTCATATTCACAAAGTTATACCATATGGAAGATTCAAACAATAAAGGTATTCAAGCAAACACATTTTCTTCCATGGTTTCAAGTACAAAAATCCTATGCTCATTTTCCAATTCAAGTCCTTAATCAATTATGAGCAAGGAAAGATTCATTAAAGCCCAAGTTCTTTAATAATTTGGCCATAAGAAAATTTTAAGTACATGGATGATAAAGTTTCATGCATTTGAACATTTAGGATCCATTTACCATCACAAATTATAGGCCAATGACCATTACCAATTGTTGAATTTACATTTGAAATCAATCCACTAGATGTAAAATTATCATGAAACCTAGTGTGGAATTGATAAATCAAGCCAAGGACATAATCCTATAAGCATGCTTGTCTAAGATGAACAAAAAGAATGAAGAATATTCATTATGGACAAATTCATCAAATTCTCAAATATATCCATAAATTCTTGAAAATAATTCTTCAAAATTATGTTTAAGCATTCATTGAAAATATGTGTCAAGATTATTTCATGATTTATGCAATTCATGACCATCTTCAATGAGAAAACTGATTTTGCACTTGTGAGCTCAATGAAAAATAATATTAATTGTTGAAAGTGATACCATTTGTTGGAAATGATATTAATTGATGAAGTTGAGGCATGATATCAATGAAAAATGAATTTTCATATATTAGAGATCATCAAAAAAAAAGTTCAAACAATGAATTTTATGCTTATACAAAAGATAGTGTGATACTAACAAAAGATCCTCCCAATTTTCAGTTTAAACATGCAGGGAAGCCCTTTTTGGCTTGGGGGGATCAATCCCTTTAGAAGGGGGATCGATCCCTCATACGTTTCTGCAGATTCTGCAGATGTTTTACCAGAAAATTGAACTTGTGAGGTACCAAAACTCCGTTTTTGAGTGATTTAAGTCCAAGTAAAGGTTTAAACATTTGTAAAACATGATTTTGGACTTGTATGAATGAAAAATATGATTGAAAAATCATTTAACAAAAGATTTTGCAATTTTGGAAGAATTTACACAATAAAATGCATTTTTGGCCTCAAGGGAGGTCATTTTGAGAGTTAAGCATATTTTGACAAAACCAAAGCATTAGAAACCACAAATATGCCAAAACAAACTTGTTCACATAGATTTTAAGCACATATAACATCAAATCATCATACTTGTGAACATTATGTCATGATTTCCAACATACAAGTTCTTCATTAATGCACATGACATGACATTTTGCATATATGACATATTTGGCAATTTGAGACAAGTAAATACATTATCAACACATAGAAAACTTGCTCAAAATGCAGAAATCTAATAATCATTTCAAAATCATAAATCATGCTTTTCATTCAATGCATCAAGAACTATTCATCAAGCACTCAAAAATCATTTATCATGCCTTTTGTTCAATCATTCAACTCACAAAGCATCAAAGATCATCAACAAACCATATCATCAAGGCATAAACAATAAAAAGTTTAAGGAGTAAGGAATTAAGCTTACAATACTCCTTTGCTAGAGAATGCTTTACCTTGAATAGTTGAATCCACCTTGTGCCATTCTTTGAAGAATTGTTGTGACCTTGTCAAGTATGGATTCTTATGCTCTTCCTCTTTCTCATTGGCATAAGCAATCTCCATGGGGGTATGTAGAGCATTTGAACTCTATTGTTTCTTTGTATTCTCATGCTCTAACCCTCCTACATCAAACAATTTCAAACATGCTTTGGTACCCAAAATTTCTTGGGTCCATGAGAGTTAGTGCAAATAATTTTTGATCCTTTTGGAATCCATTTCAAGCACAAATCATCATTATTTATTGCATGCTTTGGCACCCACATTTTTCTAACAACTCTTCCTCTAAATGTAGTTTTTCTATAAGTGCATGCTTGTGAAGAGTATCCTATTCTATTACAAAGTGAGCATATGAGAGATGTATCATGCATAGAATTTTTGCTTACTAAGAAATTCCTAAGATGAGTTTCTTTTTGTTTTTCATTATAGCCTAACCCATCTTTGTCAAAGAAAGCTCTTTGGGTCTCTAACATAATATCTAGCTTTTGTTGACCCATGTAGAATCTAGAAAATGAATTATGCAAATTTAAGTTCTTTTTATTTACTTCATCAATTTCTAGATTTGCTTCTTCTAATTTCTTTTCAAAATCAAGCTTAGCATTCAATAACTCATCATTTTCCATTTCTAGTTTTGTAATCATTTTCTTGTATTTTGAATTCATGCATTCAAATTTACTAGCTAGCTCATCAAAAGCATTTTGTAAATCATCATAAGAATGGTCATTGCATTCACTAGAGCTAGGTTTCTCCTTTTCATCCTCAATAGTCAAAGAGCTAGGATTTGCCAATTTATCTTTTAATATCTTCTAATTTCTTTTCTAGCTCTAATTTCACCTTGGTGAGTTCATCATTCTTTGAGCCTAGATCTTTTATTTTCTCCTCCAACTCAACATTAGTATTCATCAAAATTTCATTCTCTTTTCTAAATTTATTTAACGTTTTGTTATATTTTGTATGCATTGATTTATATTCATCACTTAGCTCATTAAATGCATCTTGAAGCTCATCAAATGAATATTCTTCTAAAGTTTGTGAGCTAGTCTCAAAATCATCACCTAGAGCCATTTATGATCGTTTTGCTCGATAGAGGTTAGTCTAAATCAATCTCGAGCCCAAGCTCTGACCCCAATTGTTAGCTCTATAGGCTATACCGAGAGGGGGGTGAATCGGTTTTTAACTACCCTTAAGCTCGTTTTGCGATTCTTCTAAATTCTCTAGCCTATTTGATTATTTTCTAAGTTCTCTAAGCTAGGCAAGCATGCAATCCAAGTTCAATGCAATAAACCTAATATAATTGCAAGTAAATAAAGAGTAGGGAGAGAAAGATTTACACAATCGATTTATAGAGGTTCGGCTACCTTGCCTACGTCCTCTACCTTGAGACACTCCCAAAGATTTTCTCCAAATCCACTATCTTGAATTTGTGATTACAATCCCTCTTAGGGGATCGATCCCATGCCTCCAGAAAGCTATTTCCTGCACTTTTTGGGTTAGAAATGATGTGATCTTTGATCCTAAAACAACCCAAAACATTTTGGTATTTTTGTGGGAGTTTTTCTTGACTTTCTCTGATGAAAACATGGTCTAAAAATTCATCAAGTGATTTTCTAAAATATTCAAAACATTTTATGAAGTATTAAGACCAATAAGGATGTATCATTAAATTATGGTCTTAATGTTTGATATGTTCACTTGAAAATGGATTGAGAAAATCATGTGTGATAAGGCAAATTTACAATATGAATTATAACATTAAATCTTACTTAAGTTTTTGTCATTTCAAAATATATATGGCAATTTAAAGCTAACAAATTAAATGCTAAAATATATAGACTTAAATATCTAGTTTTAATTTTTGATAAAAGATTTATAAAAAAAAACAAATTCATCTTACAACACATACCATGTGCTCGTATGAAATACGTATGTATTTTTCTTTAAAAAAAATGCATCAAAGTAAAAAATTTTACCAAAATTAATTATTTTTATAAATATGCTTTTAATGTATATAAAGAGTAACAGTACATATATCTTGATAAAAGACGTCTAAAGAAATTGATAAATGATATGTGATTTTTTTGTAAGTTCAGTGTGCATATATATGTATATATGTCTATTTTTTAGAAATTAATAGATAATTGATTTAAAGAGATAATCAATTTTTTTTGTAATTTTAATATAATATAGATTCCTATCTTTTATAAAATTAAAAAAAAAAGATAATTAGTTTTTATTTTAAGATATTATATATGTCAAACATTTGGATTATCTATATAATATATTTTACTTGTAGTTAAAAGCTTTAACTTTTATATATTTATATAAGATATAATAACGATAAAAGATTATCATAAGTTCAATTTTTTATAATTCATTAGAATTATTTGTATATATATCTTCTTATTACATATAAGATTACATTTTAAAAAAATGAAATTTTTAAAATAGAAATTTATTGTTGTATTTGTCGCTAAATTGGAGGTTAAAGAATAAGATGAAACGAAACCATATATGGGAAAGATTAGACTTGGTCATGGGTTGGGTTAGGCTCGGGTTGAGTCCATGACATATATTAATGTGTAATCTATGTGTCCAAGCCCGGCCCGGCTCAAAAATTCGAGCTTGACTTTTTGTTCAATCTCATTTTTATTTTATATTACAAAGCTCGAGCCTAGTCCAGCCAGCTCGAAAATAATTTTTTATATTTTAATTTTTTTATTTATTTATTTTTATTATTTTATATCCTTTAAAATTTAATTTAATTTAATTTGTCAAAATTTATATATCAATTTTCATATTAAATATTTATAATCATGTTTATTAATCAATAATGTTTTATATGCATATAATTATATTATACTTATTAAATATATAAAAACTTTTAATTAATATTAAAAAGGAAATATAAAAAATATAAATTTAGGCCGGCCTGGCTCGGGCTTTGAAAGGTCAAGCTCAGGATTTAGCCTGATTTTTAAACGGGCCTAAAAATTTTGCCTAAGCTCGATTATTGTGTCAAATATTTTTGTCTAAACCCTCTAAATATTGGGCGGGCCTTTGGACTTGGGCAAGCATCCTAGACCTTGAGGATGTCAAAAAAGGATCCAAACTATCTTATATGTACAGTGAATTTTTTAAAATTTACAAACAGATTTATAATTTATTAAATCAAATTTAAATTTTTTTATATATTTGTAAAATAATTCAAAAAATTTAAATTTTATTGTCCACAAATAGCGTCAAATTTAGTTGATACCTTTAACTCTTAACTTCAAAATCTATGTTTGAGTTCTTGCTCAATTCACCCTTAAAAAATTCTAAATATTATTAAAATATAAAAAAGATTTTTCGGTATATACTTTAAAATATAATTAACTATAAAATAATATTATAAATCATAATTAAACTTAAAAAATTTATCCAAAACTTAATCTGAATTAAACTAAATTTGAACCCAACATATTGACAAACGTATGTATATTGGAAAATGCAATTAGCCTTGTATTAGAAACAAAACAAATAAACTGTTATATATATATATATATATATATATATATATATATATATATATTCATAAAGTTTGAAATCTATAATTCTTCATTAAACAAAAAAAAAATCAACGATGATGAGAAGAATTTTTCTCATTAATAAAAACGAATAAGAGAGGAAAGATTTTAAAAGTCAATAATATAAAAGATTTTTAGGTATACTTTAAAATATAAAATAATATTATGAATCGTATTTAAATTTAAAAAATTTATACTTGAATTAATCTAAATTTGAACCCAACACGTTGACAAACAAATTTTTATTGAAAAATGTAATTAGCCTTGTATTAGAAACAAAACAAGTAAACTGTTTTATATTTATATATATGTGTTCATTAAGTTTGAAACTTGCCGTGCAAGGTCTATAATTCTACATTAAAAAAAAAATCAACCATGATGACAAGAATTTTTCTCATTTTTTTTGTCGAAATCATCCAATATCCTCGCATCATTCTAGTATAAGATTCGAACTCAGAACTTCTGATTAAATTGAAATAATCTTTTATCAGCTGATCTTCCTGCTTTTGAGTGACAAGAATTTCTCTCATTAGTAAAAAGAATAAGAGGAAAGATTTTAAATTACATCACACCAGAAAGAAATATTTTAAAAGTCTATGTTATCTTCAGAAACGCCCAAAGCCCAAGCCCAAGCCCAAAAGGAAAAGAGAAAAACCCTAGCTCGAATCCTTCACTCACTCTCAAGCGAACTGCGTAGGCATCTCATCGAATATAAATAAGGCATATCCTCCTTCGAGTGTCCTTTATTCGAGAGGGAGTTCATACAATCTACGTTTCTCTTTCTCTCGCCGCATTTCTCTCTTCCTCTATCAGGTTTGCTCTTCCCATTTCATTTTTGTTAAGATCTGTCTCGATTTAGATCCTGGTATATTCATTCCTTCCTGCTTTGAATTTTAGATCCTGATTTCATCCAGCCTCAATTTTTTTTGGTACAGAACCTCACTTCTTCTATGTTATAGGAAATTTGAATCTGTTTGTTAAAAGAATCCTGCAGTTACTTATCTCTGGAAAAAAATTCTCTACTTTTTTTGTTTTCTGGGTATTGACTATTGAATGTATATATCTAATTTAATTTCAGATCTCGAAATATACACTTTTTTATCGGATGGGTTTTTGAGGCTATGCTTGTTTTGATGTTACTGTGTATCCTATTTGGAAGATTAAGAATTGTGTCTTTTGTTTGTTGTGCAGGTTTTTGATAGTTCGGGGTATTTTAAAGACAAGTCAAGATGGTGAGTTGAATGAATGTATCATGTGTTTTCATCTGCTGTTTTGTTTTTGTTTAAGAAGTGTTTGCTGTGGCATCTTTTTTATGTGAGTTATGCTTGATGGGTTACAGGTGAAGTTTACAGCTGAGGAGCTCCGGGCTATTATGGACCGGAAACACAACATCCGTAATATGTCTGTGATTGCCCACGTGGATCACGGTATGCTTTTTTTGTTCATGTTTGTTACCACTGAACCTGATTTAAAATGTCGAGCTTGTTTGAGTAAATATGTGCTTGGATAATGGTGTTTGTGTGTCAATTTTGTCATGGGTCTATTTATGAAACTTCATCTGTGTTAGCTTCTTTGAAGATAGTCATGGTAACATGAACATCTAGTCTGTATAAAATTTATGCTAGGTTGGTTGCAAATAAAGTGCCACTTTTGTTTGTTACTGCAGAAGCTATTAACTTCTTGATTGACAAGTGTTAATGCAAGTTATAGTTCTGTTCTAAAGTTTGATTTTGTTGGCATTAGTTCTGATTTAGGATTTTTTTTTGATATGCAGGGAAATCTACACTTACCGATTCTCTTGTGGCTGCTGCTGGTATCATTGCACAAGAAGTTGCTGGTGATGTTCGTATGACCGATACCCGCGCTGATGAGGCTGAGCGTGGTATCACAATCAAGTCTACTGGTATCTCTCTATACTATGAAATGTCTGATGATTCTTTGAAGAACTACAAAGGAGAGAGACAAGGGAATGAGTACCTCATCAATCTTATTGATTCCCCTGGGCATGTTGACTTTTCATCAGAGGTCACAGCTGCTCTTCGTATTACTGATGGTGCCCTTGTAGTTGTTGACTGTGTTGAAGGTGTCTGTGTGCAAACAGAGACTGTTCTCCGTCAGGCTCTTGGAGAAAGGATTAGGCCTGTCTTGACTGTCAACAAGATGGACAGGTGCTTCCTCGAGCTTCAGGTTGATGGAGAGGAGGCATACCAGACATTTCAGAGAGTGATTGAAAATGCTAATGTCATCATGGCCACCTATGAAGATCCTCTTCTTGGTGATGTTCAAGTCTACCCTGAGAAGGGAACAGTTGCCTTCTCTGCTGGATTGCACGGTTGGGCATTTACCCTAACCAATTTTGCTAAAATGTATGCCTCAAAGTTTGGAGTGGATGAGGCAAAAATGATGGAAAGACTCTGGGGTGAGAACTATTTTGATCCAGCTACCAAGAAGTGGACCACCAAGAACACTGGTTCTGCCACCTGCAAGCGCGGATTTGTTCAGTTCTGTTATGAGCCCATCAAGCAGATCATCAATACTTGTATGAATGACCAGAAGGATAAGCTCTGGCCCATGTTGCAAAAGCTTGGTGTTACCATGAAGTCTGAGGAGAAGGACTTGATGGGGAAGGCCCTAATGAAGCGTGTAATGCAGACTTGGCTTCCTGCAAGTGATGCTCTCTTGGAAATGATGGTCTTTCACCTTCCCTCTCCTAGCAAAGCTCAGAAGTATCGTGTTGAGAATTTGTATGAGGGTCCTCTCGATGATATCTATGCCAATGCTATCAGGAACTGTGATCCTGAGGGTCCACTTATGCTCTATGTTTCAAAGATGATTCCCGCTTCTGATAAGGGCAGGTTCTTTGCATTTGGCCGTGTCTTTTCTGGAAAAGTATCTACTGGGTTGAAGGTGAGGATTATGGGTCCAAACTATGTCCCTGGTGAGAAGAAAGACTTGTACGTGAAGAGTGTACAGAGAACTGTTATTTGGATGGGAAAGAAGCAGGAAACCGTTGAGGATGTGCCTTGTGGTAACACAGTTGCCATGGTTGGATTGGATCAGTTTATCACAAAAAATGCTACTTTGACTAATGAGAAGGAAGTTGATGCCCACCCAATTCGCGCCATGAAGTTCTCTGTCTCTCCTGTTGTCCGTGTTGCTGTTCAATGCAAGGTTGCATCTGATCTTCCCAAACTTGTTGAGGGGCTGAAGCGTTTGGCTAAGTCTGATCCTATGGTTGTCTGTACCATTGAAGAGTCAGGAGAGCACATTGTTGCTGGTGCTGGAGAACTCCACCTTGAAATCTGTCTCAAGGATTTACAAGAAGATTTTATGGGTGGTGCGGAAATCATTAAATCAGACCCTGTTGTGTCATTCCGTGAGACTGTCCTTGAGAGGTCTTGCAGGACTGTTATGAGCAAGTCACCGAACAAGCACAATCGTCTGTACATGGAAGCTCGACCTTTGGAGGAAGGTCTTGCTGAGGCCATTGATGAAGGGCGTATTGGTCCAAGAGATGATCCCAAGGTTCGTTCTAAGATCTTGGCCGAGGAGTTTGGCTGGGACAAAGATCTTGCTAAGAAGATTTGGTGTTTTGGCCCTGAGACCACTGGTCCTAACATGGTCGTTGATATGTGTAAAGGTGTTCAGTACCTTAATGAAATTAAGGATTCTGTTGTTGCTGGGTTCCAATGGGCATCAAAGGAAGGTGCAATGGCCGAAGAGAACATGAGGGGTATCTGCTTTGAAGTCTGTGATGTGGTTCTCCATGCTGATGCTATCCACAGAGGTGGTGGTCAGATCATTCCAACTGCTAGGAGGGTGTTCTATGCTTCTCAGCTTACAGCCAAGCCAAGGCTTCTTGAGCCTGTTTACTTGGTGGAGATCCAAGCCCCTGAGCAGGCACTTGGTGGTATTTACAGTGTTCTTAACCAGAAGCGAGGACATGTGTTTGAGGAGATGCAGAGGCCTGGTACTCCCCTTTACAACATCAAGGCCTACCTTCCTGTCATCGAGTCTTTTGGATTCTCTGGCACTCTGAGGGCTGCTACGTCAGGACAGGCTTTCCCACAATGTGTGTTTGATCACTGGGATATGATGTCTTCAGATCCATTGGAACCTGGTTCCCAGGCAGCAGGCCATGTTGCTGAGATCCGCAAGAGGAAGGGATTGAAGGAACAGATGACCCCATTGTCTGAGTACGAGGACAAGCTGTAAGCTAGAGAATAATGGAGATTTTGTGCTGCCATTTAGTTTTGTTTTCTATATTTTGTCAGTAGTTGTTGCTGCTTGGGTGCTATCACGCCTCTATCATCATGTAAGGTCTTTTCTTAAATGCATTTGACAAAGACTCGAGAATTGAATTGTTCCGTCAACTGTGGTGTTACATTTTTATGTTCTGATGTTATTTCAATCGACAGATATTGCTTGTGTTAACGTTTTATGTCTCAGTCTCAGCCTCTGTCATGTATTTTATATTGTTGATTGCTTTACTTGACACTGATAGTATACATCCAGGTTGTTGCCGGTCGCTTGTTTAATAATTATAAAGAACTAATTTATTATGATAATATTATTGCAATATAGGCCCTTACACTGTGTTTGGATAAACATTAGTATGGATAAACATTAGTAAAGGAAAGGAAAGAAATGTAAACTAGATGAAAGAAAAGGAAAGAAAAAGGTACATGTATTTTTTGTTTGGATAGTTAAATTAATAAAGGAAAGGAAAATAATTTTAACAATTACTGTTTAGTTAAACAATGGAAGGGAAAATAAATGATTTATTGTAATGTTTTATTTTTTAATTATACCTTTTTTTTGTTTTAAACTTTATAGTATAGTATTTGTTTAGTTTGTTATAGTTATTTACTAGTTTACTTAGTTTGAGTAATATGATTTTCATAGTTATCTGTTCATGGAATGTAATATGTTGATTGTGATTGTAACTTCTAATGAAAATGTATTATTCAAAAAAAAACTTTATAATATAGTAGTTGAATTTGATATTTTACATGTTAAAAATTTTTTTTCTTTCTTTTTCGTTTACTTTAAATTGGGGTTTTAAAAAAATTGAATAAATCAAGGGAAAGCAAAGGGTGCTCAATCATTATTTCTTTCCTTTTTTTAGCTAAAAAATTTTTCCAAATAAGAGAAATGTTAACAATATTTTTTTTGTTTTACTTAACTTTCTTTTCTTTTCTTTTTCTCACCTCAATCCAAACATAGGGTTAATTTTTTTTTAAATCAATGATTATAAGATTTCTAGAATTATAAATCATGAAAAAATTGTTACTAATCCTTATACTTGAGGTATGTACTTTTAAATGTTTGTTTTCAATAGAAGGCTGGATGGTATTATTTATTTATGAAACAGGAAATACATGCAGCAGATTATACAAGTCTAGCTGTACAATTATTATAGTGAAGGTAAGAGCTAATTTGGATGAACGGTGAGATTAAAAACAATGAAAAGTCATTTATAGATATATAATTTTTAATAAAATAATTTTAAAAAATTAAAAAGTAAAGATAAGGGGATAATTTTACCCCCTTAAATTTTGTCTTCTTGTTGGCCGCCTGGCCCGCACTGGGGCCAATCAGCCAACCAAACTAAGCCTAAGTCAATCGAGCTAATACAATGGCGTGTTTGAGTTCAAATTCAACTCGAAAATTCGTGTTTGAAACTCAGTTCAAATTTGGCCAAGTTTTAATTTTTGAGTTTGAGTTTGATTCAAGATTAAAATCGAGATATTCAAGCTCATTCGATTATGCTCAACTATCCAAGTTTGATTTTCATACTCAAACTCAATTTCGATTGAATGCTCAAACTTGAATTCAAATTTAATTTTATATATACAAACTTATTGTTGTATTAATTAAATATAATAAAACATAATATTTTTTAATAATAAAAACAATACAACACCAATAATAATGAAAAATTATAAAATCTTATATAATTTTAAATTTATAAAAATAAACAACAAAAATCGTAATATCACCACCACAACACAAAGAGTGAAGCAAATAGCAGCAACACTTGCAATATCAACAATAGCGTAAACTACATAGTAAACTTGGAACAAACTGTCAGAGAACAAAAATAGTGCAATAAATGGAACAATTGTAAACCACATATGAATTAGTAAACTAAGAACTAGTAAGCGTCCATACGACAAATAGAACAAATTGTAAAAATATTGCAGTTTATAATTGGAAATATTTTTTATTTTATATTAATAAATTATAGTTTTTTTAATAGTGCCAATGTGGGAGGAAACCGCTAGCAGACTTTGCAAGGAGCTGCAGCTAAACTTTGATCGTCTCTGAGTCAATTATCTAACTTTTCAAGGAGGTTTCTGTAATTAAACTAGAACTTCTGACGGGAAAATTTTTATGAAGCTAACTTAACGTGTTAGAGAGATCTATGATCTCTCAAGCTTAAATATTGAAGTTGGAAAAAGTTATTGTTGCTTAAAGAGTGGGATGTCCAATTCCTATCCTGAGGTTTTTAATTTTTTTTTGTGTAAATTACATGTATCTTCATCCGTTTTAATGATTTGAGACTAATCATGTTCGGAGCTTACTTACAGTTAAAGCTCTTCACTCCTCTCCAAAAATATGTTTAGTGAAGATCGAACCCAAAAACTCTTTCCACAAATTCAGTCTGCATTGTTAACTGAGCCACAACCCATGGGTAGGTTCTTAATTCTTTTGAGTATTAAAGAAAAAGGCAGATTTTTTTTTCTTTGTTAGTAGTCTAATATGCATAGAGAGAGAGTAACCAAACATTTAAAATGAACCTAGTATCCAAATGAACCATAACACCTACCAACAATGAGCATGACAATTAAATTATAAAAGAATCCTTGCCTGAAAAAAGAAATAACAAATAAAATATATATTATTCTACAGTAAAATTAATCAGAGACTTTGATAATCAATCATGTGCATGTACACAGAAAGATCTTTTGAAGCAAACAAGTTTCAATATAGCAGCCAACTACAACAAAATGAAATGCCCTTCTCTATATCAATTGTATTAGCGTATTACAGTTCAATAAAATAACAATGAGAAACCAAGTCAAAGGCAAGTAACTAGAATATGCTAACATTACAGTTCAATAAAATAACAATGAGAAACCAAGTCAAAGGCAAGTAACTAGAATATGCTAACATTATTTCATATAACTTGGTGTTATATACCTTGTTTATTTTCCTTAATTTTTACGTTAGTTCACCATCCCCAACAATCAAAATCTAATGCATTCCAACCAATTTTGAAAAAAGAACAATAATCATCAAGACAAAGTCTATACTTAGGCTCCCTATGGAAGCCCGTTCAAAGCACCAGTTCAGTAGCATCTTTTGCAAAAGACAAAAAATTTGAAAGATCAAATTACTTTTTTATCTTTACTTTTAAAATTTTTATTATTTTATTAATAAAATACATATTTAATGGTCAATTTATCTATTTCAATCTTATTGGAACCAATCTCACCGCCTATCCAAACTAGTCCTTAATCGCAAAATGTAAACGTTCTTTAAATTAGTTAATGATTTTTTTTATATTTATGAATGTAGATAAATAGAAAATGAACTCTAAAATTACACTGTAGAAAGTTAATTCTAAAATTTACACCACAGCTCTATATCAAAGGCAAAAAAAAAAAAAAACCACAAAGACCAAAATAAAATAGAACAAGTTGTTCACAGAATAGAACTACATCAAGTGCGTCAAATTTGATGCAGGGCTCGGTCGAATTTGGTGCAAGGAAGCGCTAGGTGCACCAGATTTGGTGCTAGGCCGATCAGATTTGGTGCTGAAGAGGGCTAGGTGAGCAGAATCGGTTGTTGGGGGAGGCTCGATGCGCCAAATTTGGTGCGAAAGAGGCTTGGTGTGTCGGATTTGGAGCCAAGAAGGGCTAGGTGTGCCGGATCTGTTGCGGACTGCAACTAGAATGTGAGGAAGAAAGGGAGTTAGCTTGTGCGGGGTCGCTAAAGCTATAGTGGTGCACTAGATATAGGAGAAAACTTGATGGTGCTTAGAAGGGGACTGATAGGTGTGGCAACTGGTAGGTGTGGTTAGGTGGATGGAAGAGTGAAAAAGAAATATGTTTAGGGTTTCTAAAATGAAGGCAAATAGTAAATGGTTATTAGTAATGGCATAGGGTAAATTGGTAAATATGTTTTAAAATAATAAAATATATATTAAAATAATACAAGTTTGATAGTGTGACGCCCTGTGACGCCCTCGTCACTGACCAAATAACAACTAACTCCCAACTCAAATAACAAATAAATCGACTAGTTTATCCGATGTCAACCTACTTTACTCTTATGCTTTAGGCATCTTTATCAGAGTATAATATCTAATTTTACATGCATAAAATTTTTTATTTATAAACATGTGCCACATATATCAGGATCTCAATTATTCATACACCCTAATCCCCAATATATACAAAACTGTAGTATTGTACTGTACATTAGCCGAAGTAACGGCCGACTAATTATACCTTCACGGAATAAGTAGGAAGTGTGCCCCGAAGGTATCTCAAGATCCCAAAAGATGGGCTCCTCTATCCGGAGCGGAACTACTTCAAGTAATCTGTATGAAAAATAGTTGTAAAGGAGTGAGTTTACGCTCAGTAAGAAACTTATGTAAAAGAGCGTACTATATCACTATATGCAGTTTTCCTGCTTGGTTCTATAATGTCATGTAAAATCATTATAAAGCATAGCGCTTATATTTCTTTCAAATATATCAAAAACAAGTAAATCATGCTTTCAAGTATTTCCACGGATCTCAAATCACGTGAAATCAAATATTCAAATACAAATAGTTTCATATACTTTGGAATAAATGGGAGACAATTCATATCAATTAGGACCATGCACCAAATAGTTCTCATAATGGATACCACAAATATATCCTGTAAAGGATAATCCAATAGAGATGATGGATACAGCAAATATACCCCGTGAGGGATAATCCATACTGGATACAGCAAATATATCCCGTAAGGGATAATCCAATATATAAATCTCATAAGGATACCGCAAATATATCCCGTTAGGGATAATCCTGAGAGATATCAAATAAATGGCGTACCCACGTATGGGCCAGGGATCCTCCCCAAAGCCGAATCAAATAAGAGACTCATGGCCATTGTCTATAGCCCACAGTTTCACTAGTCAGGTGCCGTACTGCGGGTCTGAGGGCTGGACTAGAGCTCCTCAGTCAAATACAAGTAACAATTAATGTGCATGCTCTTTTGAAAGATTTATAGTCTCCAAAACCTTGTTCATATAGGTTTTAAACAAGTATGAATATCCTTTCTTAAAACAGGTTCTCAAAACCTTTCTTTCAAATAGGCAGTCGACTGGTCATATATGGCAGTCGGCTGCTACCCCATGTTTTGCCTTATTGAATTTCTTTCCCTTTTGAAATTCAATTATTATATTTTTCAAAATACAACTAGGGCAGTCGACTGGTCCCAAATAGCAGTCGACTGGTTTTGAAACAGAATGTTTCCCGAGAAAAGGCAGTCGACTGGCCCCCTGGGCAGTCGGCTGGTTTTGAAACAGAATGCTTCTGGAAAATGGCAGTCGACTGGCTCCCATGGCAGTCGACTGGTTTGAGTCGGTTTTCGAAAAACGGCGTTTTTGATGTCTCTAGGCAGTCGACTTCCCCTTTATGGCAGTCGGCTGCCCCTAGCCTAATTGGTACTAGGAGACAAGTCCGAAATTGTCATTTTCCTGTAAAGAAACAGCTGGTACTTCTCTCCAATTCACATCCAAACATGATAAAACATGCGGACATAGTCACCCTACGTCCGTTACATAAATTCCTTACCTCAATCGAGATTAATCCACAAGCTTGGTGGAAATCAACCCTTAGCCCTTACTTCTTCCAAGCTGCATAATTCATGAAATCAACTTCAATAAATACACTCTATCAACTACATACAACTCCAAACCATCCATAAAATTAACCAAAACCATTTAACTCCCTTACCTTTATAATTCACCAACTTTCAAGATTTTGAGATCTCCTTAACCACTTGGATTTAGCCTTTCATATTAAAGGCATAGGCTAAGCTATCGATAAGGATCGTTTTTCGTTAAAGAAGCTTAGCTAATCGATGGCATGAGATGGTGGTTTGTCAAGGTGAGAAGCTTGGACACTTAGAGGAAAATGGAAGCAACGAGAGAGAGAGGAAATGGGCTGTGTCTTGGGGTGCAAGAGATGATGATGAGTCATGAGGTTTCATTTAATGCCTTAAATGCATTCTAATCCCATTCATCTCAGCCATACTATTAACCCTTTGACCTCTTGACTCTTTGACCTATTAAATCCTCTTCTTCTCTTTATTATCTCAGCCACATACTCATTTAAGTGCCAATATCTGATTTTATTTCTTTCCTTACACTTCCATAAAGGCTGCAACATCAGAATTTATTTCTTGATTATTTGACCATTCATTTGCCTTAATTCCTCCTATGTCCCATACACCATTTGTATATCAAAATTTCACATTTATTCCATTAGTCCAAGTTGGAAAACTGTACAATTAAGGGAAAATTACAGAAAATTGGGGATTTCACAGATAGGCTTGCGAGTTACTTGATCCAAGTATTTTAATACTTGAATTCGGCTTGCTCGAGTAGTTTGAGCTTGAGCTTGAGCTTGAGCTTAACTCAATAAAATCGAGTCGAGTTCGAGTTTTCTTCAAGTCGAGCCTAAGTAGCTTGCAAACACCAATGAAAACGATACATCCTTAATAGTGATTGAAACCCATTCAAAAGGATTTATATATGATATACTGTTAGTGTATGAGAGCTTCTATTTGCAACCAAAAAATTATGTCACACAACCTATTTTACTGAATTTTTTAAAATACCAAAATGCCCTTGTATGAAAAATAGAATTTTACCTTTTTTTTTGTTTTTCGACACTCTTGAAAATAAATTTTTGGCAGCAAAGTGTGTTTCAAAATTTTATTTTTAAGACTACAATAAAACTCCTGAAGGTGAACTTTTACTATCAAAGTTGGGCTTTCGAAAGTTCTCTTTCGGGAGCGTTATTTTTTTTTTATAAAAATATATTTTTTTTAACATTTCTTTTGGGTGAAAGTGTGCTTCAATGAGACAGAGCCATGAGATTTCCCTGCCAACAGAAGCATATTTCCATGAGCCATATTGTGCACAAACAAAAACTTGAGGTTTCTGTCTGTCCCGAACAAACTCCTAAATCTCTTAAAATTTTCAATTTCAATCTATCAAATGTAACATATAAGTAATTAAAATGAATATATTCAATGAAAATTCAAAAATTTATCTTTAATTGTTACAAATATGGAGACATTCAAGAGAGATTGAGAGTTTAGGTTTAGGTTTAAGGTTTTAGGGATATAAGTTATGAGAAGTTTTGTGAATGGTACATTAGGTAGAATAATATAGAAAATAGGTTGTGAGGAATAGAAATTGAAAGAGGATTTTAAGGTTTAGGTTTTTTAAGTAAATAGATTGTGAGAAGTAGTTGATAGGTTGTATATAAAAATTCTCTTACTGTTTAGACTCTATATACTGCTAATGCATTAGAAGTTATCACCTCATTAATAAATAAAATGAAAATATGCCAAACCCCTGTAAATAAATATAAATAAGCTTTTGCCATAAGGATTTGACATATTTTCAGTTTGCTCATCGATGATATGTCAATTTTTGAAAATGATAATGTAGAAGCTATACACTGTTAGTGCACATATAAAACCCTTTATTTAAAAGCTAAATGCTCAAATTGGGATCTAACATTCAAGTCATTTTTCATGGTACAATCTGTTATTTGAATCATTTAAGGACCAAATATTTGCGAAAGTGACCAATTAAAGACATTTTAATGGGAGTGAGTTACACACACCGTTAAAGGGATTAAATGTTTGTTGGCTCTACCGAGAGGGGGGGTGAATTGGTTTTTCTACTTATTTCTAATTTTCCTAACTCTTAATGCACAATTAAAACTAAATAAACAACAATGCAAAAAAATAAGTGCAGTAAAAAGAGTAAGGGAAAGAGAAGCAAACACAAGTTTATAGAGGTTCGGCCAATCTCTTGCCTACGTCCTCTCTCCTTGAACCCCTTGTCAAGGTTTTGATTCAGCTCTTCCTTGTGAATCCTTACAAAATACTTGAAGGTGTGGCAAGATCTCTTACAATTTTTCTTGAGACTTTAGAAATCTCCTTCTAAGCCTCTACCCTTGTATTACTACCCACACTCTATAATATCAGACCTTACAAGGATAGCTCACCCCTTTGAATATCAGAATTTTCAATGAATGGGTGAAGAACAACAAAGAATCTCACAAATGGAGTTACACAATAAAGATTTTCAGATTTGATTTTCTTTCTTGAAGCTTGAAGATTTTTGAGTGCTTGTTCTACCTCCAAACTTCATAAATGCCTCTATTTATAGTCCACCAAACAGTTGGAACGGTTGGTGATGCAAATCCTCCCGTTGAAACCCTCAAAAACTAGCCGTTGGAGTCAGATTTCGAGCGAAGGGATCGATCCCTTTTTTGGTGGGATCGATCCCTTTTCTCCAGAATGCATTCCTAGCCTTTTCTGGGCCTCTTCCAAGTAATCTGCCATTTAGGGATCAATCCCTTTCCTGGGGGGATCGATCCCTTTTCTCCAGAATACCTTCCTGCACCCATTTTACTGCAAATTGATACACATTGATGACTTTTGTGATTCTAAGTCAGTTCAAAACCTTCTAACACTTTCCTAAGAATATTTACTGACTTTTTCAATTGAGATCACAATCCAAAAACTTTGTTTAAAATATTTTCTATCACTGAGTTCATTCAAAGCAAATTTACTTTTGTAATAAAATCATTTTTAAGCTTACTTGAGTTTTGTCATTTCAAAATACTTGTTAATTTAAAGCTAACAATCTCCCCCTTTTTGATATGACAAAACTTAAGGTAAATTTGCTTGGGAAATGAGATTGCTTAAATTTTTTGAAAATAATGCTCTCCCTTAATATTTGCTCCCCCTCAAAATTAGCTCCCCCTTTAGGTACCAAGATTAATTTATCACATTAATTCTCCCCCTTTTTGTCATAGAAAAAAAATGATATACTCCCCCCAACAAGAATAAAGAACATAGAGAACTGGTTAGTGAATTTAAAGCAATAGGTCAAGGAGAGAGATTGAAGAACATAGACAAAACATGGCAAAATGATAAAATAACCAGAAATACATAACATGCCATATCACAAAGGTTCAAACATCTAACAAAGACAAAATCCGACAACAAAGTTCAACAAACATAGCACAGAGGTTCAAACATCTAAGCATAACAAGGTAAATGCACACCCTACAAAAAGAACAAAATCAACGCCTGGGAAATGTCTTATGATACTGATCCATGAAGTCTTCATGCTGCATGCGGATGTCTTGAACTTCATCAAATAATGCAGCCTGTGTGTCCTCCATGGTGTCAAGGCGAGCGTCGATATGATCAAAGCGTTGAGTAACGGTGGTCTGCAAGTTTTGAAGCGATAGCATGATCTGGTCAAGAGAGACCGAGGTCGAGGCGGATGTGGCTGAAGATGTGGCTGCGGCAAGAGCTACCTCTTCGTCGGTGCCTTCATCGCCAACTTCTTCCGGGGCATGTCTGGGAGATGCTGGAGCACCATCGGCCTTTTCCCAAACTATGGTATCACCTTGCTGACGAGAGTACCAGCCAAGATTATGCAAAGTAGCAAGGTTGATGGTGTTACCTGCCTCTGGGAGGACGCCAGGCTCACACGAACAGTCGATGCCGTGGTCGAGTAGGTAGAAAGCAAGTGGTTGTGGGAAGACAATTGTGTGAACTTTGCCAAGAACAATCTTTATCCAATCTTGGAGAATGAAATGAAGAAGATCCGGTCGATCACCATCAGGTGAGTGAATGTGATGAAGCCAAAAACGATCAAGTCTCTGAAGTTGGGAATATTTGGTGCCAAGTGGGCGAAGATTCCAAGAGATGATGATGTGGAGAAGGCGAGCAAAGACGGGAAGGTCACCCGCACGATCATTGACCACATTAAACTCGAGTGGGACATTGACATTTTCGTGCACAAGACCATGCTCCGGAATGCGAAAGGCAAGCAAGAGAGAATATTTGGTGATCTCAACATCTCGACCCATAACAAAAGATTGAATTCCCACCACCTTGCATAGGTCATTTGGAGAATAGATAACTTTGGCATTGGAAAAGAAAGCTTGAATGATATTGAGAGGAGCCGGAGTGTTGATTTTGAGAAAATAAGTCCAAGAAAAAGCATCAAATTTGGCCAAGTAGGGAAACTGAATTGATTCCAAGAACCCGAAATCAATGGGACAACAGTGCTTGACACGCATATGGGCAAAGAGGGCATGGTAAGCTATTAAGAACCTTTTTCACCATCTCTACATTAGAGTATGTCTTCCCTAAAGCTTTAAGACCAATTATTATGTCCGTAAACCTAGTAAACATGTCACTAATTGACTCATCATTCTTCATTCTAAATAGTTCATAGTCTTGAGTGAGCATGCCTACTTTTGTTTCTTTGACTTGTGTGGTTCCCTCATGTGTGATAGCTAGTTTATCCCAAACTTGTTTAGCATTCTCACATTGTGAAACGCGATTATATTCATTTGGTCCTAATGCACAAAATAGTGTGTGCATTGCTTTAGCATTAAGTTGTGCCATTCTAATGTCATTAGTATCCCACTCATCTTCTTTCTTCGGCACATCCGACCCATCTACTTTCTTAATAGGGACAAGGGGACCTTTAACAATAATTTTCCATACTTCATAATCATTGGCTTGAATAAATAGCATCATTCTAGTCTTCCAATAAGCATAGTTTTCACCGTTAAAGAGTGGAGGTCTAACCGTAGAGTGTCCCTCTCCTACCAAAGGTGTAGACAAACTAGTTTGAGCCATTAGTGATCGTTTTACTCAATAGATATTAATCTAACTTAATCTCGAGCCCAAGCTCTGATACCACTTGTTGGCTCTATCGAGAGGGGGATGAATTGGTTTTTCTACTTATTTCTAATTTTCCTAACTCTTAATGCACAATTAAAACTAAATAAACAACAATGCAAAAAAATAAGTGCAGTAAAAAGAGTAAGGGAAAGAGAAGCAAACACAAGTTTATAGAGGTTCGGCTAATCTCTTGCCTACGTTCTCTCTCCTTGAACCCCTTGTCAAGGTTTTGATTCAGCTCTTCCTTGTGAATCCTTACAAACCACTTGAAGGTGTGGCAAGACCTCTTACAATTTTTCTTGAAACTTTAGAAATCTCCTTCTAAGCCTCTACCCTTGTATTACTACCCACACTCTACAATATCAGACCTTACAAGGATAGCTCATCCCTTTGAATATCAGAATTTTCAATGAATGGGTGAAGAACAACAAAGAATCTCACAAATGGAGTTACACAATGAATATTTTCAGATTTGATTTTCTTTCTTGAAGCTTGAAGATTTTTGAGTGCTTGTTCTACCTCCAAACTTCATAAATGCCTCTATTTATAGTCCACCAAACAGTTGGAACGGTTGGTGAAGCATTTAATGCAAATCCTCCCATTGAAACCTTCAAAAACTAGCCGTTGGAGTCAGATTTCGAGCGAAGGGACCGATCCCTTTTCTGGGGGGATCGATCCCTTTTCTCCAGAATGCATTCCTAGCCTTTTCTGGGCCTCTTCCAAGTAATCTGTCATTTAGGGATCGATCCCTTTTCTCCAGAATACCTTCCTGCACCTATTTTGCTGCAAATTGATACACATTGATGACTTTAGTGATTCTAAGTCAGTTCAAAACCTTCTAACACTTTCCTAAGAATATTTACTGACTTTTTCAATTGAGATCACAATCCAAAAACTTTGTTTAAAATATTTTCTATCATTAAGTTCATTCAAAGCAAATTTACTTTTGTAATAAAATCATTTTTAAGCTTACTTGAGTTTTGTCATTTCAAATACTTGTCAATTAAAGCTAACAATGTTGATGACAATATTTTTTTTAAAAAAAATAAATATAAAAACCAAAATTTTTTTTTCACTTTTTTTTTCAATTTTCTTCTCACCATCCTCTTCCCGCTCTCTTCCTTCTATCTAAAATCCTCCTATTCCCCTGGATTCCTTCATGAAACCAGAAAACTGTCGTTGGTTGAGAACCGACCACAGTATTTCATTATTGGCAGACGATGTTTGGCAACGAAAAATTTTCAAAAAAATATGTAAAGAGTTCCTTTTTATCTCATACACTCCTATCTTATTAGATTTTCTCAAAAGCCCATAAATTTTTCCAGATCTAAAAAGAAAGTTACGGTTCTTGTAGACACCATATTTTGTCCGAGTTAATTAGAATTATTAGGTTATTAGGCTTTATAGGTTTATAACTACTTAATAAAATTAAAAATTATTCCGATAATGGAATTCTGAAGTGTCACGAATAGTTGACATTTTAGACTTCCTAGGTGAGGATTTTTTCGTGAGATTCGTCAGAATAATAGAAAATTTATGAAATTTGTTCAATATTAAAAATATTAAGATATATATTTCTAAAAATTTTAATTATTATAAAATAAATTAAAATTATTCCGATGATGGAATTCAAAGTGTCATGAACGGTTGACATTTTTGAAATTCTTAGGTGACAATAACTTCTTTAGGTTTCGCCGAAATGATAGAAAATCTAAAGGTAATTGTTCAATATATTTATAAAAAATATAATAGTAATAAAAATAAAGTAAAATAAAAATTAAATTACATTAAATAAAAAATATTAATTACAGTACTAAAGCTTAGGAAAATATAGCTAATAAAAATAAATCTTGAAAGAAATATTTAATGAATCCAATGACGGAGCCTTTTTGGAAATATGAATGGAATTTTTGGATACTCCTGCGATAAGGGAAGAGTTCTTATGAGTTTCGCTAGAATGATGGAGAGCACTTAAGAATTTGCCCAATATTTAAATGAAAAAAATTCAATCAAAGACCATTAAATTAAAATTCTAAAAATCACAAAACTAATTTGTACCGTTTAAGACGAACGTCATGGGAGTGCTAATCTTTCCTCATGCGTAAGTGAACTCTTGAATCCTAAACTTTAAAATATAGACCGGTCCTTAGAGTAATTTAAGTAGCCAATCACACCTAAGTTAAAAAAGATTGATGATGATTCCATATGTTTAATGTCTAATGACCTAGGTTTGGGAAACATTATGATAGTTCCAAGTCACCATCCTTTCAAAAACTTATCTTTTTAATCTCCTATAACATTTTCAAGACTTGGCACATCATGGGCCTTTGTTTAAGAGATCTTAAACTACAAGCAATGACCACTCATAAATGAAGAACAACCCAATTTAATTGTTCCTACAACAAGTTTAATCGAAGAGAAATAAGTTCAAGAAATTGTGGAAGAATACAAAAAGAATGGTGTCAAGATGAGGAATTGAGCCCATGAAGGATCATATAGATCTTGATTCACAGATAAAGAAGGTTTCTAGAGAAATTTTAAGGAGACTGCTAGGAAATTTTGGCTAGCTGCTTCAATTTTCAGCAAGAAATTGCAAAATGGAGGCAAAAACAAGAACTTAAAAAGAAGAGAAATGGGGGTGGGTTTGGGAGATTGCTAAAGGAGAAGATGATTGGGAGACAATATAGAAAACCCAGTCAAAAAATATTGATTATGGGTTCGAAAAAAAGGTCCTGTGGCAAAAATTTGATGTTTTCCCTTGATGCAATAAGAATTTCGTTCGATGATTCGATATATTCTTTTGATGAACCAAGAGCTCTTGGGATAGGTATTTGATTGGGAAAACATTTTCCAGAATGCCCATATTGGTTTCTTGGAAGATGCTGCATTCATGGTGTTATAGATTTTCAAGGCATTATTATAAAGCTCAAAACTACAAAATTTTCACGAAAAACAAGAGAAAAATATTGAAAAAAAAAAGAGAGAGATTTAGAGTTAGAAGAGATAGAGATTGTTGAAAGATTTTGAAAAAAAATCAAGCAAAAGATAATGTTAATTTATTTTTTTAATTTTATATAACGCAGTCAACTTATTAATATTATATGTGACTCAAATTCCTTAAAAACTCCTTAATTGAATTATTCGAAAATGTTTGGTATTAATTTGATTTAAATTAAAGATTATATCTTTAATTGAGAAATAACTTTTTTGAGTAGTACATTTTCGGTAGAAGTTATAATCACAATCAACATTTTACATTTCATGAACAGATAACTATGAAAATCAATTACTCAAACTAGGTAAACTAGTCAATTAACAAACTAAACTAACTAGTAAATAACTAGACTAATTCAAGCTCACACTTGATGAGATTCGAACGTGAAATCTCAAAGTCTAAATTGAAAAATACCTGAAGATGTGTTTGGTATGCAGGAAATATTCATTTTACACTGTAATTTAATTGGGCATAATGAATTTACAGCGTTTGGTAAGATTTTTGTAGATGCAAAATTGGCTCCTTGCTGTAGAAAAATTCTAAATATACTCCCTTTTTTACTATTCATACGCCATTCTCAATGTGATGAACAATAACCTAAGGAAGAAAATGGGATAGAAAGTAAAAAAGTGAGTATGAATAGAATTCTTCCTTGCTGCAAAGTGGTTGCAGCCAAACTTGGTTGCAAGCCAATGAACAAAGCACCTACCCAATTATACCCTCACCCAAAAACCTAGCCTTTTTCCCTCTCGACCATCTCTTCCCTATCACCTTTGCTTCTCTCTAATTGCACATCATTTTCGCCTCTCTCTCTTTCTCGTCGCACATCATTTTGCTTGGAGCAAGTGTGAAATGTGAGATGATGTTATGGGTGGTTATTATTGCTTTCAAGTCTTTTCTTTTTTACCATCCACATGAAACAAAAGTTTTAAAAAAGGATAGAATCATAGAAGGGAGTTTTAAGTTAAAATTTCATATACTCTCTTTGTTATATTTTTTAGGGAAATATTAATTGATCCCTGGTATTACAGTATGACATTTAAAAAATAAGAAAGTTTAATTAATTAATGTATTCTTTTTAACTTTAGTAAAAACAATAAATTTAATGTAATTTTTAATAATATTTTTATTATCCTTAAACTATGTTGTTAATTAAATCTTATTCTGTATTTCAATTTATTTGTTTATGTTTAATTATTTTACAATATAACGTGAGGTTAAATTTTCAAAAAAAAAAAAAGAATTTTGAAATTCAAAATATTTAGAAAAAATCATATACCATAACTAGGGCTATAAACGAACCAAACATGAACAAACGAATTGATATCTTTGTTCGTTCATTTATTTTTAAGTGTTATTCGTGTTCGTTAAGAAATTTGATTTTAACGTTCGAGCTCGTTCGTTTGTTTAGTAGGATTATTCGTTAAATGTTCGCAAACAAGCTTGTTCATATTAAATGAACGCGTTTGCGAACATGCAAATGAACGCGTTCGTTCGCATTTGCGAACAAGTGTTCTTGAGAACAAATTAAAATATTAAATATTAAAAGTCCTACATAAAAATTAAATACCACATAATCATCCAACATAAAATTTTAAATACAATACAACTTTAGTCCGAAAATTAATATCTTAAAAAAGTCTGAAAATTAATAGTAAGGGTTGGTGCTGCCATCATTCCTCTAAATAATCTGACAAAATAAGATGAGTAGTGTTAGACTTAATATTCATAGTTATGATAAAAGAGTAAATGAGCATAATTATTGAGATAAATACCTGCCCAAAATAGTAGAAACTGAACCCCTCACTACAAGATGTAAAAAACAACACCAACTACATATATCTACTTCCGATGCAACAAAAATGAGTAATGCTGATCTTACCAAAGCATTTGAACTAAAAAAACAAATTTTAAAATCAAATTCAGCAATACAACCCAAGAAATTGAAAAAAAAAGTATTTAAAAAATCAAAATAGCTAAGTTCATAGCTTTTCAAAACAAAGCACAACTTACCTAATGCTTCAAAGTAATTAAATTTCAAACCAAAAACCTTTCAATGTTCAAAGGAGAGGAATTTCTTTAACTTCTGCTTTATGCTCCATGAAAAATTAACACTAACATATTAATATTTGAAATATAGAACAAATAAAATAAAACATTAAAGTTACTTACTTTTGTTTTCCTTTTGAGACCATAGAAGTTTCGATACCAATCACTACCATAAAGTAGCATTTGCACTGTATCAGTTCCCAAAGTTGAATGATATGCATCAACAACTCTACCACCAGTACTGAAAGTTGATTCTGAAGCTACTGTAGTAATCGGAATTGACAAGATCTCACAAGCCATTTTTATAGAATTCGAAACTTAAGGTTATTTACCTTCCACCAATCTAAGGCATCAAATTCTCCAAAATTTTCATTGCAAATAAACACCCCTTCTTCCAAATATGTATCTAGTTCGGACTTAACACTATGAACTATATCCACACTCCGAACATAATTCTCATACTTTGATCTCCCTGTCATAATAACCTTTCCTTTTCTAACTCCACTAGCAACAGAAATAGTAGTGGTATTATCACTATGTTGCATATCATTGACACTAACCATAGATTTACCAACATTAGCTTCAGTATAGGCATCTACATATTCCTTATAAAGCTCATATAAGCTATCACGCACAATGCTAATATGCTTAGGAGCTTCCTCTGTGGAATAAATGACATGAAAAGCGAAGTCAATCAATGTCATTTTATTCCTAGGATCAAGCACAGTAACAATAGAGATCAACAAATTGCATTCACCCCAATATTTATCAAATTTCTTTTGCATTTTCAAAGCCATTAGTCTCATCCAAGGTTCTTCACTCAAAGATTTCTCATCCAACAATTCTTTTATGCTCCAAAGCTTAGGTAGAAATAAATTTAATGTTGGATATTCAGTATCTAATAATTATAAAAGAAATAAATATTTAAACTTAATGTAATAAATATATAACATAAATGATAAAATTAAGTAGAAAACTTGGAATATTAAATGCTTATTACTTGAGATGATGTTGGTAACTTCGTTAAAAATTGCTAAGAACGAACAAACTTCTTTAACTTTCATCCAATCTTCATCAGTTGGCAAGATTTATAACTTCAATCTCTTTCTTGATACCGTGGAAAAACTTGCTTAAACTCCAATGCACATGACAACATAGCATATGTTGCATTCCACCGTGTGCAGCAATCTAGAATTAACTTCTTGTTAGGCAACTAAAGTTGTTTGACAATATCAGTAAACATTGGCAAACGTAGAGTTGATGCTGTGATGTGTTTCACACTTTCCCTTACATTTTCAACTATGTCTTCAATCTCGAAAAGACCATCATGCACCAACATCGAACATGAAAAAGTTTTCCATCCAATGGAAGCTTTCTGTGAAAAGAAAGGCTATCTTTCAACATCCTCACAACTAAATCATTGTAAGAAGCATTATCAACACTAATTGTGCACATTTTTCCTTCAATACCCCATTCTTGCAAGCATTTGTACAGTGCATCGTAAATGACAAGTCCACCATGAGGAGGAGGCACATCAACAAAGTTCAACACCCTTTTTTGCAACTTCAAATCTAAGTCCACAAAATGAGCAGTCAACACCATGTATTGAATCTTCTGACCAGACTTCCACATATCAGTTGTAATGCTAATTCTATCAACTGTTTGCAACAATGCAATCAACCTTTTCTTCTCTACCTCAAAACTTGTCCAACAATCAATTTTAGTTGTTGCCTGAGAGATCCTTTGATAGTGAGGACTTGCAATCTTCATCAGCAAACTGAAGAGCTCATACTCAGTAAATGCAAATGGCAGCTCATGAACCATAATCATATGAGAAACAATCTCCATTTTCTTTGCTTGATCATACTTCCAAGTTTGAACACAACTCACACTATCTGATCTAGGTGTTTGCGATTGCACAAAAATATTGGTTTGCCCATGTTTAGTAAATTGACGTTTCACACAACTATTTAAATGCCTCTTGTATTGTGTAGTTGTACCATCTTTGTGCTTGGAAAGTTTGAACTTACAATGACTATAGTGCACCTTTTCAATCCCATCAGCAAGTTTCACTAAGGTAAATTCCTGCCAAACGGATGATGTCTTCTTCCTTGCTTTCTTCGCATAATTACCAGCTTCAATTTCGTCCTCTTCAATAGGATTAGAAGTATCTCCTTCAACATTGACAACTTCTTTTCCCTCAATAGTAGCCATAAGAATGGATGATGAACCAACACTAGAATAAGAATAATGCAAACTCCAATCCAACACTTGAGAAGTTGGAGATGAAATAGTATGATTTTGTTCCAAGGAAAAAGACATACCTAACAATTGAAAATTAAATTATTATCAATGAGAAACAAAAAAATACAAAATGAAAAAATTTCAAAACAATCAATTAGTAATTAGTAAGTAACAAATATACCATAAAATAAGAGCTGCCAAATACGATGGTGTCTACCCCGTACTCTTTCTGGCCTTCTCGAGATCATTTTTTTGGAGAGACTACTAAAAGAGTCGGAAGATCATAGGTATGACAAGTGATAAGATACATTTATCAAGGAAAAGGAATGAAAAATACATAAACTCTAAACATACCGTTGACTGTAAAGCTTAATTGGATAGTGGACACTTAAAGGGAGAAAAATAGACTGGTGTTCAAGTTCGAGTTTATGAATGTTAAGACCAATTCAAAGGCATGAAAAAGAATGACTTCTTGGCTTGAAATTTTGAATATTAGCTTCAACCTAACAACAAAATGTCATTGTTAAGAAACAAGTGAGAAAGCAAATGAGGTATGTCATCTCTATGCATACTTTACTAAGTCTAATGCCATATTGCCAATGTACAAGATGCAAAATATATGGTTTGAGCCTCCTATAAGCGGTATATGGAGAAAAGTTGACTTAATTCAGCATAACTAAATATAATATTTATGCTTTCTAGATTAAGTGAACAATAATAATAATAAATCAAAGGGTATACGCTAGGTTATTTCATTAAACCTTTCGTTTCTCATTAGACATTAATCGAGGGTTGAAATTTTGACTAAAATTTTTTTTATTTGCAATCATATTTTTTTATAGAATCATTTCATTTACAGGTGATTACAAATAAAATTTCTTTTTGACGGAAAAAATTACTTCGGATCACAGAAAACTAATAGTAGTCCATGATTTGTTCAAGATTGCAATAATACTTAAGTTGAAACAAAAATTGTTGCTTGCAATTCCTTCTAAAAATTTTAAATTTAAAGAATTTTCTTAACAAATTGCAATTTATTATTTTATATGTCTGAACACATATGTTTATTCTTACTTATTCTTTTATTTTGTAAAATTTAAAATATGCATAAAATAGAAACAAATGGGCCAAAATCATCTCCCATAAAGTTTAAAATGCCATTGGATTTAGTCCAAGTTAAATGGGCTCAAAGGAAAATTAATTTTTGAATTTGGTTAGCTAACTTCAAATCAGATTGACTATTTGATTTTTTTTGTCAAAGGCAAAACGACATCATTATTGGACACAACTTATGTAAATGAATTAATAGTTATGCTTTCTAGAAAGTTATACTTTTGCAGGATCAAGATGTACATATTCAAAATAATAGGTAAGCCTTCCAAACTTAAGTGTTCTTTCTATCAACCATGTACGGGCACTTTTTTTTTTTTGCTCAGCCAAGATCGAGTTTATTGAATAAGATAAACATTACAACAGTAGAACCCCTGGGTTCACAAACAGCAGAGAAACTAAAACAAACCTAGCCATACAGCTTTAAACCTGCCTAAATACACAAGAACAAATGAAAATAGTACTAGCAAGCAATAAAAAACTAAATGATAACATCAAAGTTACTAGCTAGCTGCAAAAAAATCAGTCCTATCCACCATCTCCATCTTTGCAAGAGAATCAGCAAAGGAAATGGCTTCTCTAAAACAATGGACAAAATCCACCATTCCAATTACCATGATGAGTTTGTCAATTTCGTTGAAAACTCCAATTACCTACACTTGTTACTTTTCTATATTTCTATCAACCATGTACCAGCACTTGATACTTTTCTATATTTCTTTTTATCAACCATGTACAGTACCGGCACTTGATACGTGTACAAGATCAACATATCAGAAACGAGAATCAAGCTAAAACTAAAGCTAAGAAACGGGAATCAAGCATGGAAGCACTCAAGCTTTCAACTCAAAAAAGGCAAGACGCACATGGGTTTGGAACCGAAGGGTTAAGAGTCTTGGAAAGTGATTACCTTAGGGATGGAGACTAGAGAGAAGCTGCTCCTGCTGTCGATTGCCGACCAGGATTGAGAGAAGCAACTTGTTGTTAGAGAGAGAAAGCTAGGGATTGGTATTTGGTTTCAAAATTGAAAGGAATGATTTTAGGGTTAAAACTATAACTGAGCCGATAGTCTTCTTTCATTAGAGAGAAAAAAAAAATCATCTCACCTATGTATGTAAGTAAAATGGTGAGTTTTGTGGATTTTTAATTATTTTATGAATTTTCTGAATATTGAATTATTTTATGAACAAAAAGTTTAAATTATGGATATAAATATTATTTTATATTATGAGTTTATTTTTTAATAAATTGTTTTCATATTTTTCTAATTAGAGTTTATTAATTTTTATAAATATTATGGATATAAATTTTATAAATATTATTTGTGAATTTTGAATTATTTTATGAAAAAAAGTTTAAATTATGAATATAAATATTGTTGGCTCTATAACCTAAACCGAAAGGGGGGTGAATCGGTTTTGAGCTACTCTTGGTTTCGTTTTTCAGTTCTTCTAAATTCTCTAGCCTATATTAAATTTTTTGAGTTCTCTAGGCTACACAAGCATGCAATTCAAGTTCAATTCAACAATTACAATATAAATGCAAATAAGTAAAGAGAGAAGAAAAAGAGAAATGTACACAATCGATTTATAGAGGTTCGGCAACCTTGCCTACGTCATCTTCCTTGAGACGCTCCCAAGGATTTCCCCAAATCCACTAGCTTGAATTTGTTACACTCTTTTTCTTAGGCTCAAGAGTAACCTTTACACCCCTCTTTTTCCTGGGCTTAAAGATGAAACCTTACACCTTTTTTTTCCGGGCTCAAAAAGGAAACCTTACAACCTCTCCCTTTTATGGCTCAAGGAGAAAACCTTCTACCCAATCCTCATTTACAATGAAGCACTCAATGGTTCACTCCCTTTTACAAATTGTGAATGGGTTTTCTAGTTTGTGTGATCAAGGAGATACCTCTAGATAAGCAAATAATTACAAAGGTTAAGCTCAAAATAAGATGAGAATGACAGAATATGAAGAATTTTTAACACTTGAAATGTTGTTGAAACTTGAGGAAGATGGAGAACATGAAGAATATTATTGCTCATCTATTCCACTTCCTTTCTTAAGCTTCCAAGTCTCTTTTTATAGTCTCTTGGACATGTTCTTGACGTTGGGTGGAGCCAAAATCAAAAGTTATCGTTGTATCTCACAAAAACTAGCTGTTGGAGTGCTTTCTCGAGGTAAGGGATTAATCCCATGCTTCAATTTTTCTTCTTGGGAGCATTCTGCCATTAGGGGATCGATCCTTTTACTATTCATGTATCCTATTGGTCAGGGAATCCATCCCTTTGGTCAGGGGTACACTATTCATTTGCCTTTTTTTAGGTTTTTAGGCGTTAAAAACTTTCTAAAACCAATTTTGAGTATTTTTAAATATGACATGATTTTGAAAACATGAATTTGAGTCCAAAAATTTATCAAGTAATTTTCTTAAAATATATTCAATAATTCCATAAGAAGATTACTTAAACCAATAATTAAAAATGTTTTCTAAATTGATTAAAGCCAATAAAGATAATCAATTAAATCATTGTTTTATATTTGATAAAAGCACTTAATATGGTTTGTGAAAATCATAATTGATAAAGCAAATTTACAATATGAATCAAACATTTAAGATTACTTAAGTTTTTGTCATTTCAAAATATATGTCAATTTAAAGCTAACAATCTCCCCCTTTTTGATATGACAAAACTTAAGGTAAATTTGCTTTGAAAATTATTTGAAGAAATACTCTCCCTCAAATAAAGCATGGTTTTAAATATAAAGCTCCCTCTAAATATTAGCATGGTTTTCAGAAGAATTTTCCAAATCCCATTATTTCTCCCTCTTTTTGTCATAACAAAAAGAAGGGAAAATTATGCTCCCCTAAAATTATAGCTTAATAAATGTGAGGACTAAGAAATATGCTCCATCCAACAGCAAACATGTTAGTACATGGGACTAATAGCACAAAAAAATAAATCAATGTTCATAAAGAGTATGAGATGTTTGTGCATGTAAAGGACATTGGTTGTGCATGCAAAGGACATTGTTCATAAATAATTTTGCAAGAAGCTCTTAATTGGTAGATAATGAAGCAAGTTGTTTACAATTTATCTACTAAGTTCTATAACTTGCTCATTTTAATTTTATCAAGTACCTAGATACATCAATTGTTCTCTAAAGTCCAACTAAAGTACATGTCATTACATCATGATTATGAACTGAAATTAGATGACATTTCATATGCATTGAGCTCATAAATCATTTTTAAGTAATAATGTGCTTAGAATTAGTACATATATCAATTAACCACAAATTCTAGCACACAAATGTCTCATGCAAAAGTGTCCTAACTAAGTTCTTCCCTATTTGTTATTTCAATCTAAAGAGAGAAGGAGAAGAATTATTATCAATTTAAAGCTCATACCAATTGTTACCAATGGTTGTCTTAGCCATTTTGTATGATGCTAATTGTTATGTGTGGTGTGTTCAAGTCAAGAACATAATCAAGTCAAACACGCAAGAACATAATCACACACTACTAAATATGCATATGGATTAGTTAAACATTAACATACTATCATGAAACATTAATCAATATTCATAAGCACAAATCTAATCCTATGGAAGATTAAAGAATTTGAGTCATTCATGCACACACATTTTCTTCCATAGTTATAAGCACAAAAATCCTATGCTCATTTTCCAATTCAAGTCCTTCATTAATTATGAGCAAGGAAAGGTTCAAGATTTTCATCTTAATAATTTAATAGCCATATCCCTAGTTGTTTTATCATTTAAGGTTCTAAGGGGTATATGCTATTTTAACTAAAATAGTTTTACCCAAGTGAATCAATATTATCAAGCTAAAATGTATTTTATCATTAAGATTTTCAATCTATAAGTGATGTCAAGTACAATTTCATGAAAACTAATATTCTCATCTCATAGACATTGATTCAAGTTAAGCAAACATGCAAGTTCAACATCAAAACAATCAAGATTCAATGCATGGATATCAATCAAAGTGCATTTGTTCAAGTTTGCATTTATTCTTGAATGTTGATGTTGTCATTAAACCCTAAGTTCTTTAAAAATTTTGCCATAAGAAAAATCTAAGTTCATGGATGATAAATTTTCATACATTTGAACATTTAAGATCTATTTATCATCACAAATTGTAGGCTAAGGATAATTATGACTCTAGATAAAGCTTTTTGATTCTCTTGTATTAATTCACCTAAGTCATGTTTGAATTCTATCATTAAGGTCAAGTTATGATCATTTTATCATTCAATCATATGTGTATGTATATATATATATATTGAACTTTAATTATTTATATTCCACTAAAAAATATATTATGATGTCTAATAGGAATATGTGTGTCAAGTTATGAGATAAAATCCTCTAAGCATGCTTGACTAAGATGAACAAAATGTATGAACAATATTCATCATGCACAAGTTCATTAGAATGTTTTTAAGTCAATACACAAATCATTGAAATAGTTCTCAAAATAATGTTTAAGCATTCATTGAAAATATAATTTAAGATTATTTCAAGATTTATGCAATTCATGAATGTCTTCAACAAGAAAAATGACTTTGCACTTGTAAGTTCAATGAGAAATGAAATTAATTGTTGAGGATAATACCAATTGTTGAAGTTGAGGCATGATACCAATGAAAAATGATTTTCATATCAAAGGATCATCAAGAAGAAGTTAAAATACTAAATTTTAAGTTGACAAGAATGAAAATAAGAAGATAACAAAAAGTCCTTCTCAAATTCGATTAAATAGTGCATGAAAGGCATTTTGCCTTGGAGGGATCAATCCCAAGGGGAAGGGGATCAATCCTTCATTTTCAGAACGCAAAAATTTTGCATTTTTGGCTAGAGGATCGATCTACATGAGGAGAGATCGATCCCTCATTCAACTTTTACAAAATTTTGGCTTAAAAATCAACTTTGGAGGTGCCAAACTTCATTTTTGAGTATTTTAAGTCTAAGTAAAAATTTAAACATTTGTGTAACATGATTTTGGACTTGTATGACTGAAAAATCTAAATGAAAAATCATTTAACAATAGATTTCACAATTTTGGAAGGATTTTTACCAATAAATGCATTTTTGGTTACATGGAAGGTCATTTTCAAAGTTATGCATATTTTGGCAAAACCAATATGCTTGGAAACACAAATATGCCAAAACAAACATGTTCACATAGATTTTAAGCACATATCATCATATCACCACACTTGTGAACATCATGCCATGATTTCTAATATAGAAATTCCTCATTAATGCTCATGACATGGCATTTTGCATGTATGACATATTTGACACTTTTTTGAAGTAAGAAAATATATTATCATCACATTGCAAACTTGCTCAAATTGCAAAAAAAAAAAAATCCAATAATCATTTCAAAATCATATTACATGCTTTTTATCCAATCATCAAGAATTGTCCACAAAATAATCAAAAATCTTTTATCATGCCTTTTGTTCAATCATTCAACTCACAATGCATCAAGGATCATTAACAAAATGCCTCATTGAATCATACAAATAATTTTAGCAAATATGAGTTTTGAGAAGATAGAATTTAAGCTTACAAAACTCCTTTGCTTAAGAATGCTTTGCCTTGATTTGTTGAGTCCACCTTGAGCTATCCTTTGAAGAATTTTTGTGACCTTGCCAAGGGTGGATTCCCAAGCTCTTTCTCTTTCTTATTGACACAAGCAAACTCCATGGGATGTGTAGAGTATTTGAACTTCATTGTTTCATTGTAGCTCCATGCTCTAACAGTCCTACAAGAAACAAATTCAAACATGTTTTGGTACTCAAATTTTCTTGAGTCCATGAGAGTTAGTGTTCAAAATTTTAGGGATCCATTTGAAACTCAATTTATCATTATTTACAACATTCTTTGGCACCCACATTTTTCTAACTACTCTTCCTCTAAATGTGGTTTTTCTATAAGTGCATGCTTGTGATGATTGTCCTATTCTATTGCATAGTGAACATGTGAGAGATGTATCATGCATAGAATTTTTGTTCATAAGAAAATTCTTAAGATGAGTTTCCTTTTTATTTGCATTATAACTTAACCCATCTTTATCAAAGAAAGCTCTTTGGGTCTCAAGCATGTGATCTAATTTTTGTTGATCCTTGTAAAAATCTAGAAAATGAGTTTTGTAAATTTGTATTCTTTTTATTCAACTCATTTATCTCTAAGTTGGCTTCTTTTAATTTCTTCTCTAGTTCTAGCTTAGCATTTCTCAAGGCTTCCTTTTGTATTTTCAAATTAGTAATGATTTTCTTATATTTAGAGTTCATGGATTGAAATTCATTTACTAATTCATTAAAGGCATTTTGTAATTCATCAAATGTATAAACGTTATCTTCACTAGAACTAGAACTAGCCTCATCATCACTAATAGCCATAAAGCATGAGTAAGCTACCTCATCATCTACGTTTTCCTCATCGGAGCTATCACTATCGCTCTATGTAGCCACAAATGCTTTCTTCTTAGGCTTCCTATCATTTTCCTTCCTAAGTAAGGGGCAATCTAGCTTAGTATGACCCAGTTCATTACACTCATAACACACTAAGGGGTCTTTTTCTTTCCTACTTGACTCTCCTCTTATTACCCCTCTTCTTTGATGTCTCCTATCATTCTCTCTCTCCTTGATCCTTATAAATCTATTAAATCTTTTGGCAAACATTGTCATTTCCTTTTCTTCCTCATCTCCACTCTCATCACTATTATCTCAAATGTTCTCATGAGTGGATGATTTAAGAGCTACCCCTACTTTCTTTGAAGGCACTTCATTTCTTTTTAATTTCATTTTATATGTGAGTAGGGAGCCCATAAGCTTATCTAAAGACAAGGTGATAGAATCCTTAGATTCTTCTATTGCGGTTACCTTTGCCTCCCAAGATTTTGGCAAGCTATTCAAAATTTTCTTAATTATTTCTACATTGGAATAGGTCTTGCCTAATGCCTTAAGTCCATTGATTATATCATTAAACCTAATGAACATTTCACTCAGTGACTCATTTTCTTTCATCCTAGAAAACTCATAGTCATGTGTGAGCATTTCTACTTTGGTTTCTCTAACTTGATTATTCCCTTCATGTGTAATAGCCAATTTGTCCCATATTTGTTTAGCATTCTCACATAGAGAGACTTTATTGTATTCATTTGGACCTAATGCACAAAAGAGAGTGTGCATAGCCTTGTCATTCAATTGTGCCAATCTTATATCGTTTAAGTCCCACTCATCCTCACTCTTAGGGATATCTTTTCCATCCACTTTCTTCATTGGAGTTTTGGGACCATTAACTATAACTCTCCACACTTCATAATCATTTGATTGCACAAACACCATCATTCTTGTTTTCCAATATGAGTAATTTTCTCCATTAAAGAGTGGAAGTCTAACTAATGAGTGTCCCTCTTCTCCTAGGGGTGTACCTATGTTCAAATGAGCCATCTATGATTGTTTTGCTCCATGGATGTTAATTCAAATCAATCTCGAGCCCAAGCTCTGATACCAATTGTTGGCTCTATAACCTAAACCGAGAGAGGGGGAGAATCGATTTTGTGCTACTCTTGATTTCGTTTTTCGGTTCTTCTAAATTCTCTAGCCTATATTAAATTTTTTAAGTTCTCTAGGCTACACAAGCATGCAATTCAAGTTCAATTCAACAATCACAATATAAATGCAAATAAGTAAAGAGAAAAGGGAAAGAGAAATATACACAATCGATTTATAGAGGTTTGGCAACCTTGCCTACATCTTTTACCTTGAGACTCTCCCAAGGATTTCCTCAAATCCACTAGCTTGAATTTGTTGCACTCTTTTTCTTAGGCTCAAGAGTAACATTTACACCCCTCTTTTTTCCGGGCTCAAGGAGGAAACCTTACACCTTCTTTTTTCGGGCTCAAGAAGGAAATCTTACAACCTCTCTCTTTTATGGCTCAATGAGAAAACCTTTTACCCAATCTTCACTTACAATGAAGCACTCAATGATTCACTCCTTTTTACAAATTGTGAATGGGTTTTCTAGTTTGTGTAATCAAGGAGATACCTCTAGATAGGCCAATGATTACAAATGTTAAGCTCAAAATAAAACTTATATAATATTTGTGCTATTTTATACAAAGAAGATGAGAATGATAGAATATGAAGAATTTTTAGCACTTGAAATGTTGTTGAAACTTGAGGAAGATGGAGAAGATGAAGAATATTATTGCTCAGCTATTCCACTTCCTTTCTTAAGCTTCCAAGCCTCTTTTTTTAGTCCCTTGGACATGTTCTTGACGTTGGGTGGAGCCAAAATCAAAAGTTACCGTTGTATCTCACAAAAACTAGCTGTTTGAGTGCTTTCTCGAGGTAGGGGATTGATCCCATGCTTCAATTTTTCTTCCTGGGAGCATTCTGCCATTAGGGGATCGATCTCTTTTACTATTCATCTATCCTGTTGGTCAGGGAATCCATCCCTTTGGTCAGGGGTACACTATTCATTTGCCTTTTCTAGGTTTGTAGGCATTAAAAACATTCTAAAACTAATTTTGAGTATTTTTAAATATGATATGACTTTGAAAACATGAATTGGAGTAAAAAAATTTATCAAGTAATTTTCTTAAAATATATTCAATAATTCCATAAGAAGATTACTTAAACCAATAATTAAAAATATTTTCTAAATTGATTAAAGCCAATGAAGATAATCAATTAAATCATAATTTTATATTTAATAAAAGCACTTAATATGGTTTGTGAAAATCATAATTGATAAAACAAATTTACAATATGAATCAAACATTTAAGATTATTTAAGTTTTTGTCATTTCAAAATATATGTCAATTTAAAGCTAACAAATATTATTTTATTAATTTATTTAATTAGTTTTTATATTATGAAATTTTTATTAATTTTTCAGTACATTTAATTTCTAAAAATCTTATTATCATAAGCATAAATAACTAATTTAATTTCATAATTAATTTTATTATGTTTTTTAATTTTTTTAAGAGAGTTCTAACTCTCAAGCATAATTAATAAATTTGTAACAACACAACCTCATATCCATGATCCATCTACCATTTCACAAAGATCATTTGATTTAAAGCTACATACTATTCAACTTTTATCTTAATATAAAATGTTTTCAATTTCAATCTATAATCATATATTAGAATATAATGTATTTCTAATTTCAAATATATAATTTCTTATGATATATTCCTGTAATATAGATTAACTTGATCTGTGATTATAATATTAGAGTATTAAATAAATATTGGCTCTAAATCTTTTTTTTTTAAGTCAAATAAAGCTTTTTGTCAATTTATTATAAAGAGTTAAGCAATCACATTGTTATTTTAAGCATAATTAATTAATTTAATTTTATAATTATTATATTTTGTTAATTTTTTAAACCAACAAAATTATATTGTTTAAAAAATTTATATACGATGCACTGATAGTGTATAATCTCTGTACACTATCAATATATAAAAAATCGACACTTTACTAATAACAATGAAACGTAAACACTACGAATGAACGAGCATGAATGCATGATGATTTATGGACTTAATTGTTTGTCATCAAAAGTTAAGAGATAAATTTAAGGTAATTTGTGTGGTTTTTCCTTTTTCTCCTTACCTTCAAAAGTTCTCACAATTTATTTCCGGTGGAGCCGTGGTGGAATGGAACGCAAAGATAATCAATCTCCTCAAGGTACACACTTTTTCCTCACTTTGACTTGCTTTTCGTTAAAACTTTATAAATTTTCTTTACCATTTTTAAGCAAATTTCTTTGTGTTTATTTTCCACAGGAGAAATTTCTGGGATTTTGGTCGAATTCTTGGAGGTAGCAATCACTTGTATTTTTTTTCTTATATTTATTGTAAATCTTTTCACTCTTGTTCTTGGGTTTCTATAATAATTTCATTCCATCACCAACTTCAATGGATAAATTTGTGTTAAAATTTTTTAAATAAGGGTTTTTTTTAATAAAGATTTTTTTGGGGATTTTTGTCCTGCAATATACGAGTGAATAGGTAGTTATTAATCAATGAAGAAGTGAAAGTTGGAGCAATTGGGACTTTTAGTAGTTTTCCAATATTTTGATCTTTATATTATTATTAACTTCTAAATTAATATTATGTACCTCCTTTGCTTGTTACTGTAAGTTTTGTAATTTAGGCTGGAAGGAACTTTATGGCACATAAAATGGTTAAATTTGAAAATGTCAACCTCTAATGATCGAGTTGTTACCATGGAAAATATACATTTTTGTGAGTCATGGTTTATTTTTGTATAAATGAATTTTATGTAAATGTCATATGTGTAACTTGTGTTGGATGTTTTTGTTGATGGTGCTTTCAAGAGGAGGAGATAAAGAAATGTGGCAGTACAAAAGGCATGCACAACATCCTCAGCTAAGAGAATATATCCATTCTGCTGTTTCTGGACTTCTTCCTTTCATCCAAAAGGTTGGTCACATTCATAGATATTTGAGTTGTGTTTATTAATGTCTTGGGATGTTTTACAATATTTTTTGATAATTTGATTTACTTAGAGTTTCCTTGAATGCCATGACGATTTGGAAATGAGTGTGTTCTATGCAGTATATCATGGTCCAGTATTGTGTGTGATGATGACTGTTCTTTGTGGTGCCCCTCATGTTGATTATAAGAAAGCAAAAGTAATAGATAATTCAGTTTTTTTGGGCTATGAAATAAATTTAATATTCTTGCTACTTTCATAGGATGATTTTAAGTTAGAGGAAAAAGGAACCGAAAACATTTCGGTATCTACCAAATAAAACATTAATGGAGAGAGAGAGAGAGAGAGAGAGAGAGATGTCTCTGACACTTTAATAAGTGTTACAACTCACTTATTTATTAACTCAATGGCTTTTATTAGAGGCACTTGTGATTCTAAGATATAGAAAATTGGTTAACACAGTGGATTATCTGTATATAATATAAGTGAACATACATACCAACTACTCTATGATTCAAATGTCAGAATCACCCGTATGGATAAAATCACAATAATTCAACTCGATGCTGCAGATGCATGAACATATAATTTACTGTAGAAATTCCAGAAATAGTTTTCTAGGTTATGAATTTTCCATTTTATTATGTCATTTTTTAACATTTATAGGGCATTTTTTTATTTAATTTTTTTTATAACATAGAACTTATCAGAATAAAAAGAATTTGTTGTGGAATTCCCGTATGGGTGCTGCATATTTGCTGTGATCTTTTTTCTATTTCAGCAATCTTATTTGCCTCAGTTTCTCTCCTTACACTATTGAAGCTAGTTTATTTATTGACATCATTGATTATATTTAAATCTCTGATGCTGAAACCTATGAGCACTTTTAGAGGTGCATTATGATGTATGATAACTTTAACATATATATGTGATTCCTCATAAAGTGAAATAAACATTTTCGTAAACTAGGGCCTGTTATTTTTTTCAACACTGACAACATTCCTGTGGAGAGATTTATTTTCAAACTAACGATTAATCAGTCTTCCAGCTTAAGGGTGGAAGAAATTTATCTAGAATTCACTCTTAGATCATACTTGATAAAACTTTCAGTCTCCCAACACCTTAAAAGAGCTCTTTTTTGTGGTAAGTTTAACTAGGCGTAATTTATCAAATATTCATGTGTTTATTGGTCTAAGTGAGCTTTTAGAGAATAAGTTACTTAATTCGCTTTATCTGGTAGGGGCTTTCTCTTTTGCTGGCTTGCTGCATCATTTGACTATTGTGATTTTTCTTTTCTTATTATGGTCAAGAGGTTAAGGTGAATCTCTTGTTCTTTTCTTATCTAACAGATTGTGGGTGGGAGATCACAGCTTGCTTCCATTCCCTCCCTCAGGTTAGTACTAGCAAGGATACGGAGCTGTGGATCTCAATTGACACAAAACAGTGGCAACAACCTCCAATATCAAGTCAGTGAACATTGAGCCTCCGGATGTGCAACTATACTCGCAACATCCGAGTCTACTGGAACCAAAATCTTAGAGGGAAACTCATACTGCATTCTGATTAATCTGGTATGACTCTGAAACATGGAGATTATTCATCTTCATTGGTGCATATTTTTGAAGACACGCAACTTAACATAATCAAGCTCAGACAATATGGAATTGGGTTAAGTGAAAAATATTGAGAGTCAAAGCAGAATTTATAAAGGAAGCAAACCCAAACTCTTGGAATTGGGAAGCAAAATTATCGCCTGTTGGTTAATTATTGGTGCCAATTTTATGAATTGATAAAACTGTTAGGTCTTATAAACTATTTTTGTTTTGAAGAATGGAAACAGGATGACCATATTATTAGGCTGAGATGGCATGTTTTTGTAGTTCTTAGGGAGTGAAGATAAATCTCATACCAGCCCACAGCTTAAGTTAGAAGAAAGTTCTTGTTACCTTGGTCATGCTCTCTGTTCCGGGACTCATAATTCAATGAAGTGCCTCAAGGACTACTATTTCAGGATCTTCTCATTAGAAATATTAATTATGCCATATTATTATATAATAGATTAGCATCGCCTTTTAAACTGATCGAGAAACTGAGGTTGCAAATAGTTTAATGAATTGCCGCTCCTATAGCCGTGTTTAGGTGTGATTTTTGGTACTTTAATACAAAAAAAATCACAAGGTGCAGATGCATGACCATGTTTATAAATGACTTTTGACAACATCATTGAAAATATTCAAGAAGTTATGATAGAAAGATTTATGCAAATACTTAATAGGAGACTCCTTGTTTGAATTGACATAGGCTTGGCAATGTTTGGGAGTACTAAGAGAATCTACCTAAAAAGAAAAATGAAGAGGAGCTAGAGTGCTAAACATGATTTTGGCCACATGTGATTTTTAATTCCTGAAAAACTAGGAAATGTTTGGGAGTATTAAGAAAATCTCCCTAAGAAGAAAAATGAAGAGAAGCTAGAGTGCTAGACATGATTTTGGCCGCATGTGATTTTGAATTCCTGGAAAAATAGGAAATGTTTACTTAGTTGTTGAAATTGTGGATTGTTACTCTAGGTCTTAGTGCAGCTAATCTTGGATTTTAGTGTTGATTAATGCACAAGAATTGCTTGGATTGTGCAAAATATCCTAAAAGGTTTGTGACAGTACCACATGTTAGAAATTTGAAAAATGAAATGTTTACTGTTTGCAGAAATTTATTGCAGTATTGACCTTGAATTTCCAAATTTTACAGATGAAATGTACAAGTATATGTGTTTCAAGAGATACAGAAAAGATGGAGATGGATGATTAATCTACGACATTTAGTAACCACTCATTAGTAGTGTTATGTTAAGGAATGAACAGAAAGCATACCTGCGGGTTAGGTTGGTAAACTAGAGCATAGTTTCATCATTATTCTTTGTCCTTGCAACTGCAAAACACTTTGATTTTGTTCATATGTTTATGTATGTATTCCCTACATATGTTCATACCACATTTAACATTTCAATGTTAATACATTTATGTTTTCTGGCAAATAATGTCTTATTCTGGTGGATTAGAATGATAGTTTTGCTGGTGTGAGCTCTGAGTATATGATTTTTGTTGTTTTTATCCAAAAGAAGTGTCGGGGGAGAGATGTAAACATGCAAATACTCATGCTTAGCTATCTTGGACAATATAGTATCTAGGCCTATCTTTCTGTTTGTAATTACCAGGTATCTTAAATATTGGCAATATAGCTAGTTAAATTCAAAGAGGAGGAGAAAAAATAATGCTTATGACTGCATTGGGGTAGCTTGAAGCTGAAGGTTATGAAGTTTAAGCATTATATGTTGATGGGTGCTCATAAAAGACTGTTTAATATATAAGCATTTGTACTTTGTTTATATTTTTGCTAACAATTTTGCTACTGGAGCTTTCTTTTGCCCATATGTTGAATGAAGAGGGGTTTGTGTGTATGAAAGCCGGACTGTTTAAATATAAAGAAAAACTTGAGAAAAAATTGGACCATACCTATATATGTCGAACATGTACGTCTATTTGGCACTCACCCGAGACGGCCATATACAATGCATAGTCAGCCAAAGTTATAGAAAGAATACTGCAAAATCTTTAATCTAAGTTCAAGGTCACATGAAAGTGTTAGAGATTCCTGTCCTGCCCTAATGGTTCGGCTTGGTTTTAACCTTTGGACTTTGGATCCTGTTCACCATGTGAATGGGAATCCTTAAAAGATATGAAACCAGAGTTTAGAGCCTCCTTTAATGTGGAAAGAAAGGTATGCTTATTTTTAGACAAAAGAGGGCTTTAAACGGATACCTAATTTTAGAATGAGCAACTATTTTGGTGTGTTTTGCCATATGTTTACAGGTTCGACTTTGTTGTGAAGCTGTTGTAGACTTTGAGGGCGCATTTGGATGAGAAATTTTAATATTTTGAAGAACTTCAAAATGCATCAATTCAAAATACTAGCATTTGTAATTGTATTATTTGGATAAATATTTTTTAGAAAGAATTTTTTCTATTAAAATTTGATGAAAAAAAAAAGTAATTATAAAAGAAAAATAATGATATTAGATATAAGAAAAATATTTCATAGGATTATGGAATATTCATCATCTATTTGCTTTGAATATGTTTAACAAAAAAATCATGTATTCTTGTTGAGGGACTTGACCGCCATATTTGGCCTCTTTATACTACCTCTTTGGTGAATGCATTTTTGGAGCTTATGATACAAAAAAGTAGAATTATTAATTTGTTCAACCATTACCAAAAATTGTGGTTTCAATGGTAAGAAAAGCCGGTCATTATTGGGAAATTAGAATAAAATCTTGGCATTAGTGGGATTTGAACAGGGACAACTTTCCTATTTCTATATTTGGTAGTTTGCTGATCTTATTGTCCTAGAATTATTGTCTCTGATTTAGGAAAATAGATGTCTATATATTGTAATCATTCTTTCAAAGTAAATACGTAAGTGAGAATTCTTTCTAAACCCTCTTGTTTCATTGTATCAGAGCTGGTGTTCTTGCCGGCATAATTTTTTTTGTTAGCCCCCTTTAATGGCTAATACAATCCCTTCATCAACAGCGAAGTCCTTAGTGGCTTCAACATTTTTTAACCGTCAAACAAAACCTGGAACCTTTATGACTTCTTCTTTAGACACCATTCACTTCAAATAACCCAAAATAAACTAAGCAGAACAAATTTCTGTGAATGGTTCCTTTCCAAATTGCTAGTTATCAAAGGCAGAGACAAGATGGGATATTTAACTAGAGCTATCCTAAAGTCAGAAATCACAACAGACAAACATAGCACTTGAGAAGTTAAAAACTTAATAGTTATGGCTTGTCTTATCATCTCGATGGAGCCAAGGAAGGATATGCAATGAGCAGAAATGCTAAACCAATTCAAGTGATTGGTCAAGGGGGAGAACCCAATACTATTAACACAAAAAAGATTTTGGTTTACTCAAGAATTCCTCGAGCTCCTCCTCAAAGCTAATTGTCATAACCAGAGCCAAATCCTTTAGTGGAGTTCATAAGGGAAGATGCTGCTATGATTGATGATCTAGACGTTCCAATTGCTATTAGGAAAGGGGTAAGATATTCTATTAAGTGCCCTATCTATAATTACCTCACATATTCCAAGTTATCCCAGGATTACAAAGTATTCACTTCAAGAGTTGATAATGTGCAAACACCTAAAGACATTCAAGGGGCTATCCAAGATCCTAGATGGAGAGAAGTTGTATTGGAAGAGGTGAAAGCTTAAATGGATAATGAGACATGGGAGATAGTGGACCTGCCCGAGGGAAAGAAACCAATTCAAAGCAAGTGGATATTTACCATTGAATATGATTTGGATGGAAAGGTTGAAAGATATAAGGCTTGGTTAGTTGCTTGGGGTTTTGTACAAACATATGGAGTAGACTATGAAGAAACTTTTGCTCCCATAGAAAAACTAAACTCTATTAGAGTCCTTTTGTCTCTTGCTGCTGATCTTGATTGAAAATTACATCAGTTGAATATTAAAATTCTTTCCCAAATGGGACATTGGAAGATGAGGTTTATATGAAACCTCCATTTGGTTTCGAGGCGCAAGAAAAATTGTGCAAGTATGTAATAAAAAAAAAATCTTTTTATGGTCTCAAACAATCTCCTAGAGCATGGTTTACATGGTTTAACACTGTCATGAAGCAGTTTGGATACAAGCAAGGGCATGTTGATCATGCTCTTTTCGTTAAGCTTGCTAAAGATTGAAGAAATCAATTTTAATTGCGTATCTTGATGATGTAGTGATTAATGAAGATGATGTGCAGGAGATAGAGGAACTTAAAAGGAAGCTTCAAGCTGAATTCCAAGTAAACGATCTTGGTACATTTTGGTATTTCCTAGGAATGGAAATTGCTAGAAGCAAGCAGGGTATTTTTATCTTACAAAGGAGGTATACTCTAGATCTTTTAAAAGAAACACGGAAAATGGGGTGTAAACCAGCTAGAACTCCTCTTCAGAGGAATTGGATACAGAAAATTTCAGATGAGATCCTCCAGTAGATCAGGACAGATATCACCATTTGGTAGGAAAGCTGATTTACTAATCACTCACAATGCCTGATATTGCATCTTGTGCAAGTGTGGTAAGCCAATTTATGCACCCACAAGAAGGCATTTAGAAGCTATAAATTAGATTCTCCAGTACTTAAAGAGCACTCCTGGGAAAGGACTTTTATTCAAAAGCCTGAACAGAGGACATAAAAGGGTATGTTGATGCTGACTGGGCCAGTGCTGTTGAAGACAGAAAGTCACAACGGGGTATTGCACTAAACTGTGGAGAAATTTGGTGACTTGGAGGAACAAGTAACAAAAAATGTAGCCCCTAGTAATGAAGAAGCAGAGTGTAGGGCTATAGCTCGAGGAATTTGTGAACTTGTATTGCTGGAAAGGCTACTAAAAGACTTGAATGTTCCTCTAACAAGCCTATAAAGTTGTATAGTGACAGTAAATCTGCCATCAGCATAGTTCACAACCCAATTCAGAATGAGAGGAAGAAACATGTGAGGGGAATTTCGTCAAAATTGACATAGAAAATGGGACTGCTATCCTAACCTATGTTTCATCCTAGTCTCAAGCAGCTAATGTTCTCACAAAGGCGATGTCTAAAAATTTGACTCCTTTGTAAGCAATCTGAGAATGATTGATATCTATTCACTAGCTTGAGGGGCAGTGTTGGGAAATTAGAATAAAATCTCGGTATTAGTGGGATTTAAACAGGGTCAACATTCCTATTTCTATGTTTGGTAGTTTACTGATTTTATTGTCCTAGAATTCTGGTATTTAATTTAGGAAAGTGGATGTCTATATATTGTAATCATTCTTCCAAAGTGAATACATAAGTGAGAATTCTTTCTTTTAGCAAAAAATATATTAGTGAGAATTCTTTCTTTTGCTCTATTTTAGCAAAAAAAATGACTAATAAATTCAACAAGGATTGGCATATAGGACCAGTTATATACTTGTACCAAAAATCATCTGTTCTGTAAATTGTGATAATGTAACATGCATCCCACAATCGATTTAATTAACTTCAAATTTGTTGAACTTCAGATTGGACTGGTAGCCATTTAACTTGCTGCATAAATAAGTGATGTTGAGGGAAATTATTTGATATCAGTTTGTTTGGTTAACTATCCCTTTTACTTTGTAGCCTTAGCTCTGCTTCTGATGTCAATACCAGCAGGAGTCAAGTCGAAAGAGACTACAAGCGTATGGCTGAAACTCCAAGCCATTGGCATCAACTGCTAAGCACAATTTTAATCATAGGAAGGCATAAAATAAATTTGCATCGCATGATATACAATTTCCTTCACATTTTTCACAAACATATTTAAAATCAATTATACATCTGAAATGTTTCAGTCTCCATTTAATATTTCATTCTAGGGAGACAACTAATAGTGTCATTGCCTATATAATGATTTCATACATTTACTATCCACGTAATTATTTTATTTTATTTTTATTATTTTTTGAAAATTGCCAAGTACTGGTATATAACAAAATGCCTTCTTAGAGTTTCTTGATGTACTTCTGTTTCTGTGTACAGGAGTTTATGAAGCATAGCATCACACTAATGATTATAATGATGCTTTACTGAGTATATTTTAACAAAATGCACTGTGGTATACTGTGTTGTGTTCATACAGATCTGAAGCCATTTTGTATTGAGATAATAAATCAAGTCATGCAAAGTGTTTCCACTCTTACAATTAAAGGCCAGTGTCCTGAGTTTGAGCGTTATCTGTTGTTTGAACTGATTGTTACTCCCTTCAGAATCTAAAGTTTGATTATTTGTTTTGCCTATAGATAAATTGTTCAAGCCATCTCTTATTATTAGTGTTAGTCTACATAAATGCTACCACAATGGACTCTATACTTGCAAATTACTTTTATGATAGGATTAAGGGAAAGAGTTTTAGCCTAGCTAAAAATTGGGTGTGATCTTAATGTCATCAGCTGTATTTAGTAGCATTGATTGACCATTCATTAAATACAGAATTCATTTGTTGCCGTGGTGTAATTTTGTAAGCTTTAGCCCCAGCTGAAACTAGAAACATGGTCTGCAGCAATTTAGGTAAAATTTTTGGATGCTTATACCTTTTGGATTTTCTTCTTTCTGATAGATAGAAAAATTATGTGCCATTGACTGCTGCTTCTCTAGGGGGAATATTATGTTAGGGATTAATGGTTATTGTTTCCAAGGTTTGTATTTTATAGATCACTAGTTAATTTTAATCATTGAAGTGTAATTTAATTTGTTGATTCAATTCCATTGTATTTTAGTTATTCAGCTTTGTTCTGTTTTCAACGTTAGTTGCTACTATAGGGACTAAGAATGCACATCTTCTACACATAAAATTAAAAGAAGCATAAGTAAATGACATTATAGGACTAATATGTGATCATAGTAGGATGGTTCCTTAACATGTCAAATTCCTCTGGTGTCATTTAACCTCAAATCCCTATGCTATCTACTCACTAGATGAAGTGATCTAGACTACCTAATAGGTTTCATTCTTGTATTGTATACGTGTTAAGAGATTAGTAAAGAGTATGATTTCAACCTTATGAGCTTTGAAATGTATTTAGCCTCACCATGTTAGTATATGGTTAATGTAATTGATCTAAAAGCTGACCAGTTTAGGTCTTTGATTTGGGTAGAGAAAACCAGGCTTATTTGGAATTCTCTCTCCATCTTGCCTCATTGAGAATGGAGGGCAACAGGTCTGTGTGCTGTACTGTTTTATGACATGAGTTGCTAGTTATGCTTATGCTAGTCATTTTCATTGATGAACCATTCCTTCGTAAGCAAACATTTAAATCAGTTAAAACAAAAGCAGAGCAACCAGAGGCTGCTTTCTCTACCCTATAGTTAAAAGAAGTACGAGGATCTGAATAAAAGAAGCACTGAAATGCAATAGTTAGTAATTCTCAGCATAAGCTTATAGTTGGACTATCACTTTTTCTTGGGCTTAGGCTATACTTATTTTCACACGCTTCTCTTTGGCACTTCTCATTCATGCCTGCTGAGACTGATGAAATATTCTATTGTGTTTGATTCCCTCAACCATCAATATTGAAGATGTTCAATGCTAAACCTTCACCATTTTGTTTGGAGGTTAATATATATTCTGTTTTTCGTTAACAGAAAGAGCCTCAATCGCCCAGTGCTCCAACATGTTCAATAAGGGTAGCTGTTTGTTCTTTTCTATGTTCCAAATTCTGTGGGTTTGGAGAGAGTCCTTCACAATAGTACATTCAGTGAAAAAGGCCCAGCAAGAAAGGCTGGAGAACTGTGTCAAAGAATGCCCAGCAATAAAGGTGAAGTGCTTATGCGACCTTATAATACAGGGGTCAATATGTGTGAGGCCTTAAACAGTTAGTGGTTCCAATTTTAGGTTTATAGTTCCAGATTTTTATTAGATTTATATGTAATTGTAGAACCAAATTGTAGTGTATGTTCATTCACCTTAGGACATGTTGGAGTTTGTTTAGATTGTAATTTATCATGACAGATTCAAATCATTTATTTGACATAATTAGCCAAATTTAAAAATGATTTTGCCCGTTTGTAAGCTGAAGTTCTATTCATTATGCTTGGGCTTGAACAAGGATGAGGGGTTTTTTCTTATGTTTCTGATGATGCTCTTGTATTTGCAGGCTCATTTATGACTTTATTACAATCATTGACATCTGAGTAGTTGTACCAACAAGTGGTTAAAAGAAGTGGAAGTGAAAGTGAAAGTGGATTTCTTTTCTTGACATTTAAACATGGTTTGAATCTTGGGATTGCCACTGCTGGAAGGGTTTATCGTTTATAACTCTCGACTTGAATAAAATTAATCTTAGACCATAAAACGGATGAGGATACCTGTAGTTACAAAGAAAGAAAGACACTTGAGTAGCTGTTAATAATGCTACTGGACAAGGCATAGCTGCCCAAAATACTAGAGTTCTTGCCTGTACCTATGAGTAGTTTCCTCGAAATTACCTAAATGCCAAGGTATTGCACACCTTTCAAAAAGATCATAGATGGGCAACTGTTTGAAAAATACTTTTATTCATAATTGCTGTTAAATTATTATACTATGATACAATTGAAATGAGGAAAGTTTTTTTTTCCTGTAACCTAATGGCCTTCCTTTGAGTTCATGTTCTCCTCTTATGATTGGTACAGGCTATTGTGATTTTTTCGATTACAATATTTGAAATAAAAGCAAATTCTAGGAAGAAAACCAAGAACCAAGTATAATCTTACTATAAACTCACCTGATGAGTTTAAAAGTAACATTCTGTCTCAACTGGAAGACTGAATAATCTTCATGTTCTTCAGTTGTATATTGTCATACAAAATCTATGAATTCTGTGGCTATATTTGATTGAACTAGGGATATCTAAAAACTATGCATCAAAAAGAGGAAGGTAGTAGCATGGATGCGCTTTTTATCTGATTCATACATGCATAGAACTAGAGTTTCCTCCTTTAGACTAATTTGTTTGTTTATACCAATCTATGAAGATTACCCTAGCTTGGATAGGAATAGGGATGTGAAAGGGAGCCAGAAGACCAGTAAAAATATCTTTACCTTTCCTAATGGACAGGAACTGTTGAAAAAATGTGGTCTAGATGAGTTAAATGTCATATATTGAATTAATCATTCAACTCTAGTCAAGAGAAATTCACCCCTTTCAGTCTTTTTTTTTTTTTGGGTGTAATTCACCCCTTTCAATCTACTTATGTTCAATAGTGGTTTGTGATGATGGATGTAATCCTTGTTTGCATTGCAATGATGTCTCTTAGGTCTGGGGATTAAATCACTTTATAATGACCCTACTTTATTTACTGCATTTCTTGATCACTTTGGCGCTCATCTAGGTGCACCTATGCATTAAACTGGTTTTAATAAGTTTAGTGGAAAGCATGTGGGAGGAAGGCACTGATCGATGCGTTCGATTATACATTTTAGAACAGATTAATGCTCTAGCCATGAAAACAGAAAGTAGGGACCTTGATGGGTGCAATCATGCTATTCTGTAGCATTTTCTCATGAAGAACCTTTGTGAAAGAAAAAAGTATTAAAGCACTCGATGATTTTGTGGTCTTTCAACACAAACTGAAATCTGTATAAAAGTTCAAAGCAGTTGCCATTGTGCTTGCAGTTGCACCTCCTGAAATAATTGCATACTTCAAATTGAAGGCAATCAGGAGAAACAGCATATTTGAGTGAAATAGATTCCCATAATAAAGAAGATTTCACTTCTTCTTTTAAATATTCTCTTTCCTTCCTTTTTGGTTAAAACACCAGTCTTCATTTAATGGGAAGAAAAAATTAAAAATTTCATAAATCTTTGGTGTTGCTTGCAGTGGATGCATATTCTTTGAGGGAAAAGTGTCATCTTGGCATCCTCATTAATGGTTATACTTTAACCAGCTCTGCCCGGATTGTGTTTCCCATGACATTAGGCATGGTATGAAATGATGGTTAACTGTATAAAATAGAAAAAGAAGGTATGAAATAGTGAGAATCTTATTCTGCAGGAGATCAGGAACTATCTCTTCAATTAAAAGCTTATCTTCTTGTGTTACTTTCGAAGAAGGAACTTTAGCTTCTTCTGATTGGCTAAGAATACTGCCATATGCTAACAACATATTGCTAATTTAAAATTCTCATAATTAATATGAATGGTTAAAATTTTTATTCATACAACATCAACAAATAGTAATCGTTTAGATAGAAGATGTCTAATCTTGTATTGCCTAATTCTATCTTTGGCGGAAATGAACTTTACCTTCCACTTGGAGAGGATCTAAGGATTTTAACAAAAGAAAAAGAGATGCGTTTGCCCCTCAACTGAGGTAAGAATATAGCATCAGTTCTGCACCATTTTTTCCCTTGTGTTGTTGCTTTTTCAGCATCATTAAAAAACCCTATCTTCCTTTAAAGGTGGACTTGGGACTTGTATTTTTTGTACTGTTAAATGCCGTGTCAACCATAGAGTTAATGGAATGATGAGGAAGACAAGCTTTTATCTTTTAAATATCATTCATGGGCGGGAATGTTTTGAGGATAAGAAAAGCTCTCCTTAGTGGTATTATTTAACATTTCTTTTTATCTCTCCTTCAAACAGCCTTTCACGCACTAAGCTCCTGTTTGAGCCAATGGCTAAAATAGGTTTAAAGTAGGTTTCGTTGGTAGCATAAGGCATGATAAAAAGCAAGAAGTTTGTTTACAAAAATAGGAATTATCTCCAGGCACTTGTAGGCTGCAGTAGCACGTTTTCGCAGGACAGGCATATTCTCTGAAACATAACTACCTGTTTTCTCACTAGCTCATGGAACCAAAACTGAGGTGGTCAAATTAAATCACCCTTGCCAAATATATCATTTAATCTTAAACTCAATTACTAGAGATAAAATTGTTGTTTCTCAATTACTAGTGATAAAATTGTTGTTTTTCTTAGTTTTCAACTGCTTTCTTTCATTTAAAACAAAATGAAAAATGCCCTTCAACTTATTTCAATATCTCGGGTCCCATTTTCCAGAAAATTGAAGAAGACGCTTTTTAAACAAGCACCATGAAAATTTTCAGTACCCGTCTGTATATTAAACAAGCCTTTAGTGAACATCATGTTCAGATATTTCTACATCAATACAGCGCATGTAATGAAAAACATCATGAAAAACCTTGGTGACACCGACACTCAAGTTGTGTACTTAACTGGACACATTTTTATGTGTAACATGCATTTCATTATTCATTTTGTTTTGTAGTTGAACTGTCTAACACCTTAGCATATCAGCTTTGTTGTGACATGCTAAGCAAGATAATATCCAATGCCTGAAAAATTCAAAAACAAATTGGAAAAGAATAAGGCTGCTTTCAAAGAGTTTGACATGAGCAAGAGAATGGGTGGACAAAATCATCCCAGGATGCGAAATTTGCAGAATAAGTGGGGCTCTAGAATTGATGTTTGGCTAAATGATAAACTTTGGCAGCTTTATATCATACAGATTGCAATAAATATTCCTTGAGGAAAAAGAAACAATAATTTTAAGAATTATATTCAGATATTAGGTAATTTTATATTTTCATAAGGCAGTCCAAAACTCTATAAAGCGACTGCACCTTTGTCTGCTGCGGTTTCTAGGAAAATAATAAGAAACAAACAGATCTTTTTCATATTTATGCTTACCTGTAGAATAAATAAGCCTTCATTATTAGAACCTCTATGTCTGCTTTTCTGAATAATCTGTTTATGAATGGTCCAGGGGCTGATGTGGTGTGCGGCCAAGGGTGGGACAAGTCTAGCCTGTGCAATAACCATCCATGGTTCCATTATAAGACTGTGAGCCAGATATGAATGAGCAAAGTCAGTGCTTGATTAACAGAGAGGGCAGGTAGTAATTATATCATTCATGATGGATCCCAATCTGAGGCCCAATGTATTAACTGAGTCCTGTCATGTTGTTTCATTTGGCCCATTTGGCTTAAAATTGATATAGATAGGCTAAGATTTCTAGATGAAAACTCCTAGCTTATGCAATGACAATACTGTTAAAATACAACAGTTTGTTAACATGTCGGATGATAGTGATAACATCAATCTAGTTATAGTGATTGTCATAATAATTTGATCAGCAGAAAGTTTGGCTTTTAATTTCTGCAGAAATTCTGTGATATTTAAAATTTCATGGTTTTTTTTTATGTAACTTACTGATCAAAGATATTAATAGAAGATACACTGTTTGTCAATACCTAGCTACAATATTTTTTTGATGTCCTATGAGAAAATGAAAGGATTGGTTGTGGAGTGGAGCAATCTTGTCTTATCCTAATGATGAAATATAATTGGAAATGCATCTAATGTTCTTCCTTAAAGCTTCTAACTATTTCGAGAAAACAGTTTCTCTTAATATAGGAAATGGAACAGCTTGCTAAACATGTTATCTTGGCCCCAGTTTTTAGCTGATTGCATAGGCACCTCTTGTTGGTTGAGAAAGCACGATAATTCCCTGTTCTGTGAAAGATAAAAGTAGATGCTAATGTTACAGTCACATGTTTGAAATTACTTTGAACCTTCCAACATGTTGATTGATGTAATCTTTAAGATTTTGCATTGATCCCTCCACTAATCGGAGCAAAAAGATTGATTAGACAGAAAATAGTGCTATCAAAGTGGAGGCTGCTGGGCAGGTTTTCATAAAGGGGAGTGAGAGATTTTAATCACTGCATTAACACGTTTTCTTTCAAAGTCGGTAAATATACAGCCTAGTTTAATGCATTCATGAAAACATGAATAATACCCTCTAGCAAGTTATATACAAGTGCAGAAAAGCATGTAGGTGTCATAATCATCCATCTGGAGTTGTGATTTCATAGGGAGAGAAAATTTTGTATGGTCCATTATTAGTGGGCCAAATCTTCTCCCTGCATTTGCGTAATGAATTGTCTGATAGACAGCACAATATTCACGCATTCGCATTATGATATTGGCTAATTATACCGTATATTTTCTTCCAATTTATCTGGTCCAGAGAGATGGCTGATTCTTTGTAATGTCATCTTCAACCCCCAGCTCATGTCTTTGTCACTGTTAGAATGTACTACTTTGAAAGGAAAAAAAAAGAACACAGATTAAAAACATATAGTACATCCTATCTTTCTTTGTTCAGGTCATTGCATTTGCATCAGAATCACTTTATAATATCTTAGGGGCTGTAGTTTCTCCAATCCAATGTTTTGTACATATAATCCTATCCAACCACTTTGAAAAATCCATTCTATTCTATGTTGGATATCATGTCTGCCCACTTCCGTCAACCATACTGCATGAATGATTTGAGTGGTTGTCGTTTACATTGGTTGCCTAATGCAGACAAGATAGAACTATTACAAACGCTTTCAGACAAAGTACACATTACGAATAGTGAGAGAAAGAGGGAGAAAGACTGAGAAAAGAGAAGCATAATGATTTTACCTAAGATGGGGGAGTTGGGTTTGCAACCACAATCCCTAAGAACCTATTAATGAGACGAGTAAGACCTTATGGACTAGGGCACATGGACATTGGCTTAGTGGGAGAAGCTGATGTTTACACTTGCACAACAATATCTGTCAAAACCTAGGGAAAATAATAGATGCAATAGTTATAGTTGTTTCGTTTTCTCTTTTTTGTGTTTCTTCAGTTTTATCTTTTCAATGTTTCATTCATTTAGTGGGGTTAGCTGGATTCAAATTTGCAATAAATAATGTCTCCCCAATCTAAAGCCAGACTCCGCCCATCACACCAAATTGTGATCCCATGTAAAAGTAGAGTCATGGCAGGTAATTTGAAATTCCCACATAAAAGAAAACAACTCATTGTGTAAGATAGGATTTCTAGGTGAATGGTTTATGCACTCTTCCTTTGGGGGTTTTGTGGGATTCTTTTCTTGACTCACCATGCCTTTCAAAAGGAAAATTATATAACCCATCATCCTTGCATAGTAGATTGAGAAGGGTGCAGAGTAAGAGAAAGGGAATCATTACATTTTCTTGTTCAGTCAAATTAGGTTTGTAGAAACCCTAAAAACTTGATAGTTTTCTTTTTTCTTTTGTTGCCTACTAAGATACCTTGAAAGAAAAAGTTCCCACCCAACAAAATAAAGCCATAGAAGATTGAAGCTTCATTCTTTTTGCCCATGATGATCATGACCTACCATTGAAATTGAAAAAATGAGCTGTAAAAATTATGCTAGACTTCCATTGAGATGTTCCCTAGTAATTAAAAGGTTCTTTTTTCCATACTTGAGATTCACATTTCACACTTATTAAGAAATGATGCAATGGGTGCCACTGCCATGCATCTCAAACCTCAATTTTAATTTGACCTAAATTGGGTCTTATCTTAATTGATGACTTGTGAATTGGGTGGTGGGGGTGGGGTCATCATGACTTTTAAAACAAAATTATGTTAGGACTTGGGAGAGAACAAAGGAAACAACAAAATCAATTCCAACATGAGTGCTTCCCTTCACTTCACAAGGTGAGAAGAAAAGTTAGGGTTCCCATTAATGGCTCCATCCTTCTTGATTGCATCCATATTCTCTGCTTTTGTACTGTCCATTGCTCTGGCTGTCCCACACTCAACTGAATTTTGGAATATGGTTTTCTTATTTATATCACCGAAGTGGACAACCTTATGTGACACACATATCAATCATCCCTTTACACCCTCAAAGATAGAAATCATATTTATAATAAATAAATTGAAAAGCAAGTAAAATGTAATGGATTAATTAACCTAACGGGTTGGCTTAGTGATGTAAAGCTTCATAGAGTTTTTGAGTAAGGACGACCCATAATAAAAAGTCTCATGTTTGAATCTTCATTAGGTTAAATTTCTTTGGATCAGTGTCAACCACGCAACGCGAGCAATAACCTCATATCCAATATAGTATGAGTACATCTCGTGATTAAAAAAAAATTATAATGGGTTAACCAAATCAAACAGTAAGTACAACTTGATATTGTTAACCCCAAATAAAAAAAATAAAAATTAAGCCATTGGGTCAAGTGTGGTGCATTAGATTAGGAGTCGGCATTTTGCTGGCCAGAGTTGGTGCGTAGTGTGTAAGTGACGATGAATCCGAGCATGCTTTTTCATCTGTTTTTGCCGTTTGCTAGATATCTAACATTATTCTGATTTATGTCAAGCAATAATTATTGGAGAAGATGAAGAAGATGTGGCCCACAATGAAATTGATGTGTGATTCTATGGGAAATGGGACCAAAACCAATGAAGTTGGTTTTAGTTTATTCACACATCCTTTCTTGAAAGGGAGACATCGTACATGGCAGTTGTGTTGGTGTTACTCGCCTGCCTTGCCCAATTCTACATTTGAGTAAAGGCCTTGGAAAAATCAAAACTAAAAATAAATTATATACTTGGATTTGGATTTGGATTTGGATTTGGATTTGGATTTGGAATTCTAACGTGCAATGCACCACTCAACCTAAAAATCCAAATATTTTGATGATTTTGATCACTATAAAAAATTAGTACTAAATTCCCCTTTCACAATCCCAACAATCTTCAGAAACACAATATTTTTTATGCACTTTTTTTTATTCGAATCAAATCTATACATTAAGAAACAAACAACCATTTAGTTAATCACCACTAAATAAATCTAATTAATATTAATTGAAAATTAGGATGATGATTATTCCCTACCCAATTACAAGGAGTTGTGCTTCCAATATTCTTGTGTTAGGTTATGCATGTTGGCATTATTTAGTAGAGAGTTTCTTTTTTTTAATAATAAAATTTGTCCATTTAGTTAAAGATTTATATATGATGTACTAACAATGTATAGTTTCTATACATTGTCAATACATAAAAAGTTGGACACCTCATCAATAAGCTCTTATGAACAAATTTTAAAAATTTATTTATATTTACTTTTAAGGGCTTAGCATATTTTTTAATTTACTAATTGATGACGTGACAATATCTGATGCATTGACAATGTATAAAACTATACACTATCAGTACATCATATACAAACCCTTTAGTTAATTTAGGAAATTTAGGTTTAAGTATTTGACTCAATGTAAGTTTTTATATCTTTTTATTCAAAAAGTTGAGTTCGAATCGTTTTTCTTCTAATAAAAATTTTTCATAAAAATTTTTTGAGAAAGAAATTTTATTAGCTTAGGCAATAAAATATAATAAATTAACAAATAGTTGGAAGAAGTGGAATTGGATTTTTTTTCTCAGTTTTTGGACATGATTCGAATCTTAGAGTCACTACTGTTAAAGGGGCTTTATCATTTATTACTCCTGGCCTGAACAAGATTAATCTCATATCGTAAAACAGATGAAGATACTTGTGATTACACTGAAAAATAAATAAAATATAATAAAAATATTATTTGGGAAAAAAAGGTTTAATGATAGTATATGATTTGGAAAATTAAATCAAAGAGCTATTATTTAAAGAATATTGTTTAACTTACAATTATTGCATTCCATTTTCCTAAAAAAAATCGAATTATCATAGTCAAATATGAAAAATAAAAATTTAAATTATATGGGGAGGAGATTTCAACATAGAAAGTAAATTTAATAATTTTAGACACGATTAAATGATATGACACTAATAAAATACACGAAAGTGACATGACTAAAATTTGATAAAAATTATATATGATGTTGACCAAAGCTAAAAAAAATTGTATTTAATGTGCTGACATGAATTTTTATGTGTTTTACACAACACAATTACGATTTTACATGTTATGAAAATTAATTATATACATAAATTGTCAAGTTTAATCTAAATCATGCTAAGTAGTGGGGCCTATTGATGAATGATGACTCAATTGCCACATCAAATGCCAAACAGATCAACTTTAACAACACACATAAAAGCAAGGATCATTATTTCTATTTCTAGCAAAATGTTTCTCTAACTTTTGATTAGATTTATAGGCAAAAACACCTATTATTTAGGTAACTTCATTTACCCTAAAACAAAAAAAAAATCTCAATAATGTATGTAAGTATGCGTGGGTGGCATCATATTCTTATACATAGTTTTCACCATCTTCTCAATCATTTTACATCCATAAAAGACATAACTTTATATAAAATACACTGTCTATAAAATTTTTTTAAAGGACTATTATATAATACATTGTCTATAAAATTTTTAAACTCCGTAAATGTAATTTAAATCATAATAACACATATCTTTTAAAAAATATTAAAAATAAAAAAAATGAATTGAGGTATATGCCGTCATTTTTATCTTACTTGTAAAATGTAAAAATTTAACTAAAGGTATATTAGATAATAATCTTTTTTTAATTACATAATTTATATATTAAATGATAAAAATAATTAACAATTAATGGACTTGTTTTTTTGCGCTAAAATAAATTTATATATGAAAAACTTATTGAAATTCAATTTTTTTAAATTTATATTTTTTATTATTATTATTATTATTATTATTATTATTATTAAACCTAGTGTTAAGATTAGAATTGTACCGAATTTATGGAAAAAAAAAAAAAAGAAGAAAATATCAGTGAAATTAATGAAGAGGAAGACGTAGTAGTGGAATAGATTCACATGTTTTAGAGGGCATGCTGGTCATAAAGGAGCAGATGTTCCCTCAAATGTTGGGCCCACAAAGGCCCAAATATCCTTTCAACAAAATATTACGTCACTAACCATTCGTATTTATTTTGTGATGTCGTTTTTGTTATGTCGTTTCTTTTTTTTGGTTATGTCATTTTTATTTCTCCTCTTTAAATGCTAACTTTGGCATTTAGTCCCTAATTTTATATCCAACATAGTTCTAAAATCGGCACTTTGTTTGGACACAATTTGAATCATTGATTATGGTTGAATGTGACTTATTTCTAATCAATTAGGCATGTTGGGGAGGACCCTTGATAAATATTCTATATGCATAATTTATGTAAAATGCTTATATAAGAACCAAGAGACTATATTATATATAAATATTTATAAATAATTAACTAGAATGATTCGAATTTTCCTTTCACCAAATTTAATATAAAAATATTTAATTGGGCACTTTAGATGAACAGATGTTCGACAATTAGGCTTCTCCTTACAAAGAAAAGTCTAGTTAAATCATATTGATATTAATTTCATTTTTGGTTTTTATTAGTGTGTTGTCACCGTCTCTATGCAATTTTATTATCTCTCTAACTTTTATCATAAATTATTTGCTATTGAATGATTTCTACCTATGGTCTTCTTCCCCAGCTCTTTGATGCACATGATTGAGCAATCTCTTAAATTATACAATCGTGAAAACACATGCATGAACGATGAAAAGGACTTGAAAAATTCATGAATCCTAACTTGCTACATCTTATTTCAAAATTTTCCCTCTTACAATAATGAATCTTACTATAGAATTTTTCATATATACATATGCAAAAATCTTAAACACTAATTCTTTATTAGATAACTATCTAATATATCGTCAATAAAATTTGGATTTATATATGATGCACTGACAGTGTATAGTTTCTATACATTGTCAATGCATAAGAGGTTGACACCTCATCAATAGGCCCTTATATGCAAATATAAATAAATTTTTTTAATTTGCCCATAAAGGCCTATTGATGAGGTGTCAATCTCTGATGCATTGACAGTGTATAGAAACTATACACTGTCAGTGCATCATATACAAACCCATAAAATTTTTTGACTTTATAAGCAAAGTTAGAATGATGATACATGTCTTGTATTATTTATTTTTATTTTCATAATATTTTTAAAAAACATGTGTCATTGTTTTAGCAGTACTTATGGAGTTAAAAAGCTTTACTGACGGTATATTGGATGTTAATCCTTCTTTATTTATATAAAAAAAATCTTAAACACATCATAAATTTGAAGCAAATATTTTGAAGTCCTTGTATATATAAATATATATTTCATAAACAGGATTAAAATATTAAAAAAATCCATTTAATTATCACATTATACTTTTATTTATTTTTTAAAAAATGTATGACGATTTTTTAATTAATTCTACTCATGAAATTTAAAAATTTCACTGATAATGTATAAGATGATAAAAAACATATGTGGCTTGACAACTTCCAACCACGTGTCTAATAAAATCTCCACATGAAATAAAGTGATAAAAACAATCAATTAGCACAAAAAAAACATTAGCAATTTGAGATAAAAGAACATCAGAATAAGGCCTAAAACCGTACAAATTTAATATTTGATAAAAAATAAATTGATTTAACATATATGATATCAACGTCTCAAATTTAATTTTTATGTCAAAAACTTGAAATACTTAATTGCTGAAAGTGGTATGGATACACAAAATTATCTTTAAGAGAACACTCAGGAAGTATAATTTGAAATTTTAACTTAATTTTTTAGATTTAACTTTCATTTTGCGTGTACTATTATCCTTTTTACGTATGAAGTTAATAGTTGCTTAGCTAAATACTTTTATTTACCTTTGATTTCATATTCATTTTTTCTATTTTTACCTTTTCTTTCTTATTAATTTTTCTACAAAAAAAGTAAAAAACCAAAGTATTTATCTTTGATTATATTATTTTTATATTGTCCTTTTTATTCTTTTTTACAAATAAAATAAAATAAATTAACAAAAGTATTTGCCAAAAATACGAGTAATGCTCTTATATTTATGTTCATATATAACTTTAATTTAAAACCCCTCAAATTATTATGAAATGAAGGCTCTGCTTGGTAAGAAGGAAAGAAAGGGATGAGGATGAAAAATTTGTTAATCTAATGGTTAAACTACAAAATATGAAAGTGATTATGAAACCTAACCATTAGATTTTCAAATTTTTCATCCTCACCAATTTTCATCCTTCCTATAAAGCAAAGCCGAAAAGAAAATTAATTCACAAAGACTCACATATATATGTTAAAGAGATGTTATTTATATCTATTAAATTTTTTGAGATTTTTATAATTTTATATTTAAGTCATTCATCTATTTCCAATTGGTTTTTGGTTGTATTAGCTTTAAATTGCAATATATATTTTGAAATGACAAAAACTTAAGTAAGCTTTAATGTTTTAATTCTTATTGTAAATTTGCCTTATCACACATGATTTTCTCAATACATTTCAAGTGTTCATATCAAACATTAAGACCATGATTTAATGATGCATATTCTTATTGGTCTTAATTCTTTATAAATGTTTTGAATATTTTAGAAAATCACTTGATGATTTCTTGGACAATATTTTCATTTGAGAAAGTCAAGAAAAACTCCCTTAAAGCTTATAAATGTTTTGCGTTGAATTAGGATCAAAGGTCATATCATTTCTAACCCAAAAGTGCAGGAAAAATGCCCTCTAGAAGAAAAGGATCGATCCCCACTGTAGCAGGATCGATCCCTTTTTGGCAGAATGTCTTCCCAAGGTCCCTAAAGCCCAGAATCAAGATTCTGGACAAAAAGGATCGATCCCTACTGTAGCAGGATCGATCCCTTTGCCCGAAAATAGCCTATAACGGCTAGTTTTTGTAAGATAACGGTAATATTTGAGATTTGGCTCCACCCAATGGCTAGAATACATCCAAGGGACTATAAATAGAGGCTTAGAAGCTAAAGGAAGCAAGAGGAACTACTCAGCAACTCCAAAACACATATTCCTCAAATCCTCAAGCCTCAAACAACAAATCAAGAGCTCCAAAGTCTTCATCATCTATCATTCTCTTATTCCTTGTAATGCTTAGCACAAATCTTGTATAGGCTTTTGTTTGTGCTTAATCTTTGTAATCACTTGCCTATCTAGAGGCCTTCTTTGATTACTTCTCTTGTAAACCAATTCATTCCTTGTAAAAAGGGGAGGTTTCTCTTTAGCCTAAGAAAAAGAGGGAGGTTTCTCTTTAGCCTTAGAAAAAGAGGGAGGTTTCTCTTAAGCCTAGAAAAAGAGGGAGAAAAGGTTTCTCTTGAGCCTAGAAAAAGAGAGAGGTTTCTCTTGAGCCTTGAAAAGAGGGAGTGTAACACAAATTCAAGTTAGTGAATTTGGGAAAATCCTTAGGAGCGTCTCAAGGTAGAGGACGTAGGCAAGGTTGCCGAACCTCTATAAATCACTTGCGTACATTTCTCTTTCCCTACTCTCTTTAATTACTTGCAATTATATTTGTGCTTATTGTATTGAATTTGAATTGCATGCTTGCCTAGCTTAGAGAACTTAGAAAATAGTCAAATAGGCTAGAGAATTTAGAGAAACCGAAAAACGGGCTTAAGCCTAGCGAAGAACCGATTCACCCCCCCTCTCGGTATTGCCTATTAGAGCCAACAGGTTGAATGCTTAACAAGGTATTAAAGTCCAAGCTCTGTTTTGTGATTCATACATGTTACTCTTTTTAGTGTATCACGTGTTAGGCTTCCATATCCTATATACATGATGGGGATCTATTAAAGTAATACTAATTTTTTTGTAATTCTATCCATCTATTGTCAACTGATTTTTGGTGAAAATCAAGTCCCACAATTATTATTATTATTATCATTTAAACATGTACTCCTCACATTCAGACAGCAAAAATTTCTATTCTTTTTTTGATTTAAGTGAAAAAAAATTACTCTAAAACTATAGGAATGTTTATTGCTGCAACAAAATCTTTGTCCAGAGAGTTTTTATCTTGTGAATTTCCACATGTCAAAAAGTGGTAATGAAATAGCAAATTTGCTTGCAAATTATACCTTACAATTTAATGAAGCAATGTATTGGGTTGAGGAAAATCTTAGTATATTGAAAAATGTCCTAGATACTAATGTATTGTTTGTTAGAAAATATCAAAATATAAAGTGAAAAGACTGATTAAAATGTTGTTTAATCAACGTACAAGTAAAACTACTGTTTGGTATGACTCCGGGTGAAGTAAAATCATGTTAAAATGATTTTTACAATTTTATAGGGCAGTCAACTGCCCTTGCGCAGTGGACATTCTGTTCGAAAAATGCTCTTGGGCAGTCTGATGCCCTGGAAGGGTAGTCGAATGCCCCAGGATGGCAGTCAACTGCCCAAATAGGGCAGTCAACTGCCTATACAAAGTAAAAACTCGGATTTTAAGTTACTTTAAGGCAGTCAACTGCCATATGAAGGCAATCGATTGCCCTCCTGGAAGTTGCATACTGTTTCAAAAATACACTAGGGCATTCGGATGCTATTTTCGGGCATCCGACTTCCTTGCCTGGAAATCCAAGGGCAGTCAACTGCTTTTTATGGCAGTCATACACAATGGTTAAAGGACATAACCATTGAATTTAAGAGGTGTGAACAATCTGAAATATGCGTTTGTTTAAATAAAACAACACAATTGAAAGGTTGTGACATTCAAATCAAAGGTTACATCTCTTGAAATTATCTCTATAAAAGAGATGACAATCTTCATTCAACAAGAGAATGAAAATATTCTGAATTCTTCTTTCTCTCCCAATCTCAAAATAGAAAACAAGTCTCTTAAACATAGTTTGCTGTAGAAAACTTTGGCTAAGACATAATACTTTTGTATTTGTCTAAAGTGTTTAGTGGTTTAATATTACAAGTGCAAGGTAATATTAAATAAGTTGACTTCATTGTATCCTGAGGCTATTTCCATAATCCCTGTTGCATACCATAACTGGTGGGGGTGAAATAAGTCTTAAGGAAAGTGGCATTATAGCAGCACGCCTTGAAGTCTTTCTCTGTATTTAGTTCGTGACTGTTCGTGATCAAAGAAGTTCAATTCCAGAAGTTGAAGTCCAAGAAGAAGTTCAAGTTTTTTATCTTCATAGTACCCTAAGTGGACAAGATCTGTAATCCCATATTTTTTTTTGTTCAACAATCTTAAGACTTAACTCAGAAACCATGAAGATGGAAACATTGAAAGAATTGGCATTCAACTTCCAAAAGTTAAAGAGGTTCGATGGAGGGAACTTCCTAAGGTGGCAACAGAAGATGAAGATTTTACTTACATCCCTCAATGTGGTCTCTGTACTCACAACACCAAGGCTAGAAGAAAAAGAAGATGATACAAATGAGGAAGTGCATCAAAGACAAAAGTGGGACAACGATGACTACACTTGTAGAGGATGCATCCTAAATGGTATGTCTGATTCTTTATTTGATACTTACATCACAATCAATACATCAAAAGAGTTACGGGAAAAGCTGGATGCAAGATACATGAAGGAAGACGCAACTAGCAAAAAGTTCCTGGTAACAAGTTGGAACATTTTTAGAATGAATGATTCCAGACCTATTATGGAACAGTTTGCTGAGATTGAAGTCATCCTTAACAAGTTTAAGCAGTATTCAATGAACATGGATGAGTCAATTATAGTGTCCTCTATAATTAACAAACTTCCAGCATCATGGAAGGATATCAAGAGAACCTTGAAACACAAGAAGGAATAAATCACTCTTGATTACCTTGCAAACTATCTTCGGATTGAAGAGCAATATCGCAAGGAGAATGACAAAGAAAAGGAGAAGGAGACTAACATCTCCAAAGTCCATGTGGTGGAGGATACTGTTTCCAACAAAAAATCCACAAAGAATAAGAAAGAACTTTCCACCAAAGGCAAGAAGTTCAAGAGGAAAGCTGCATGTTTCCACTGTGGAAAACCAGGGCACTTCAAAAGGGATTGTTATGTCTTCAAAAAGAAGAAAGAAGCATCCAATGCAATCAAGGACAACTTTGTTGCTGTGATTTTTGAAATCAATGTCATTGAAGACAAAGAAGCATGGTGGATAGATTCTGGTGCTACAAAACATGTGTGCACAAACAAGGCTATGTTCAAAACTTTCAAAGAGGAAGTAGATGGCAATGTGCTCTACATGAGGAATTCTTCTTCAACTGAAATCAAAGGCAAGGGGACCATAGATTTAAACTTCACTTCTGGAAAAACATTGACTTTAATTAAGTTTTCTATGTTCCAGAAGTTAGGAAGAATCTAGTGTCTGTTAGTTTACTCAATAAGTTAGGGTTCAAAGTTGTCTTTGAGGGGGATAAGTGTATACTATCCAAGAGTGGAACTTTTGTGGGAAAGGGATATGCCAATGAAGGCATGTTTAAACTTAATGTATCTCATTTCAATATCAATAATAAGAAGAATGATTTAGCTTATATTGTGGATTCTTTGATTTATGGCATAGTAGATTAGGACATATAAACTATGATAAAGTAATCATGATGTCTAAATCTAATATGGTTCCATATGTAGTTAGAAGTGATGAAAAATGTAGAACTTGCATGCTAACTAAAATAACAAAGAAACCTTTTTCCAAGGTAGAAAGAAATTCTAAATTGTTAGAATTAGTGCATAGTAATGTAGGAGATTTACATGGAACCCCATCAATAGGAGGAAAGAAATATTATGTGATATTCATAGATGATTTCTCCAAATATTGTTATGTCTACTTAATGCGTTCTAAGGATGAATCATTAGATAAGTTTAAATCTTATAAAAATGAAGTAGAATTACATTGTAATGTTAAGATTAAAACCTTAAAAACTAACAAAGGAGGAGAGTACTATGATCCAACATATTTTGAAACTATTGGCATTGTTCATGAGATTACAGCACCATATAGTCCCCAATCTAATGGTGTGGCTGAAAGGAAAAATAGAACATTAATCGAAATGGTTAATTCTATGTTATCCTATTCAGGATTAGGATAAGGATTTTGGGGAGAAGCAATGTTGACTGCATGTCACATTCTTAATAGAGTTCCTATCAAAAGGAACAATATTATCCCATATGAATTATGGAAGAAAAGGAAACCCAACTTGAGTTACCTTAAGGTATGGGGTTGTAGAGCAATTGTAAGAATTCTTGAACCTAAAAGAAAGAAATTAGATGAGAAGGGAATTGAGTGCATCTTTATTGGTTATGCACAAAATAGTAAGGCATATAGATTTTTGGTTGTTGAACCAAATAATTTAATATCAATTAATATGATTATTGAATCAAGAGATGCATTGTTTGATGAAGGAAGGTTCAAACTGATTCCTTTACAAAAAGAAGTTGCTCAAACTAATTCTAAGGAATTAGGGAATTCCACCACAATTGAAGAACAAAAACCTTATACCAAGAACAAGCAAAAGAGCAAGAAAAGCTAAGACTTATGGTTCAGATTTTCACATGTTTCTTGTGGAGGGATCAAGAGAAACCATAAGCAATCACATTGAATATTGTTTCAATATTGAATCTGATCCAAAATCATTTGAAGAGGCTATGAAGTCTCAAGATGTAGCTTTTTGGAAAGAAGCTATAAATGATGAGATGGATTCAATTATGGGGAACAATACTTGGATCTTAGTAGATTTACCTCCAGGTTGCAAACCAATTGGTTGCAAAGTGGATTTTCAAAAAGAAAATGAAAGTGGATGGTACTATAGACAAGTTTAAAGCTAGACTTGTTGCTAAGGGATTTACACAAAAACATGGAATCGATTATTTTGATACATATGCACCAGTAGTAAGAATTGCTACAATAAGAATGCTAATAGCATTGGCCTCAATTTATAAATTGGAAATTCACCAAATGGATGTCAAAACAGCATTTTTATATGGTGAATTGGATGAGGAGGTATATATAGAACAACCCAAAGGGTTTGTTATTCCTGGACAAGAAAGGAAAGTGTGTAAATTAATGAAGTCCTTGTATGGACTTAAGCAAGCACCTAAGCAATGGCATCAAAAGTTTGATGAAGTACTCCTAGCAAACGGATACATTATAAATGAATCCGATAAATGTGTCTATAGTAAGATCATAAATGGAAAAGGTGTCATCATATGCTTATATGTAGATGACATGTTAATTTTTGGTACAGACTTGGAACAAGTTGAAAATACCAAGAAGTTTTTATGGAAAAACTTTTCCATGAAAAACATGAGTGTTGCAGATGTGATTTTGGGAATAAGAATTCATAAAAGAAAAAACAACTTAATCTTATCCCAATCACATTATATTGAGAATATGCTTAAAAGGTTTAACCACTATGAACGTGCAATGGTTGCAACATCATATGATCCAAATTTGAAATTGAATTCAAATAAGGATAAACCAATTGCACAACTTGAATATGCAGGAGTGATTGGTTGTTTGATGTATGCCATGACATGCACAAGACCGGATATTGCTTTTGCTGTTGGAAAGCTTAATAGATATACAAGTAATCCAGGTAACATGCACTGGAATGCCATTTCTAGAGTATTAAGTTACTTGAAGAAAACTATGAATTATGGCATTGCTTATAGTGGTGAACCTTCTGTTTTAGAAGGTTACACAGATGCAAGTTGGATTAATAACATGGAGGATCATTCATCCACTAGTGGATGGATATTCATGTTTGGTGGGGGTGCAGTTTCTTGGGGATCCAAGAAACAAACTTGTATTTCTAATTCTACTATGGCTTCAGAATTTGTGGCATTAGCTTCGGCAAGTAAGGAGGCTGAGTGGTTGAGAAACTTACTCTATGAAATTCCTTTATGGCCTAAACCAATGTCACCTATATCAATACATTGTGATAGTAAAGCTACACTATCAAAGGCTTATAGCCAAATATATAATGGGAAATCTAGACATATTGGTCTAAGGCACAGCTATGTTAGACAATTGATTAAAGATGGGGTGATCACCATTAACTTTGTCAAGTCAAGTGAAAACTTGGTGGATCCATTGACAAAAGGTCTCACAAGAGGGATAGTGTCTAGAACTTCCAAGGGGATGGGACTAAAACCCATTTGAATTAGTCACACATAATGGAAACTCAACTCAATGCTTAATTGGACATTAAGTCTTGAGTTCAATGAGATCAAGTACATTATCTGAATGTGGCTGCAAGCATTATGCTGTTATACATCTCAAAGGTTATTAATACTTGAAATCATATGAAAATAAATAGGTTGAGTTGTTACTCTTAATGAACCCATAACACGTAAGTATAAGTGTTGGAATGCTTATATGATTGCATTTCTGATGAGTTCACCTATATGAGTGGAAGCGGTGCTGCTTCTAGGAACTTAGGGTTTAGCTCTTAAGCACTCATGAAATGATACAAGACACATGGCCAGTATAAGTGTCGAAGTTCTACTAAATGACTTTGGACAAATTTTTGAAGTCTCATGTGAGATTTAGTCATTAGTTAATCATCATAGAACCATTGGTTCAAGACTTAGTCCACCATACCGTTCTGATTAACTGAAAGTACTTTTTCTCTAAGGTGATGGTTCAAGACCTAGTTCACCATCATTTTATGCATGAAGATTCCTCAAGTAGTAGACTTGTTCTATTTTGAAATTGGTAGGGGATTGTTAGAAAATTTCAAAATATAAAGTGACAAGACCGATTAAAATGTTGTTTAATCAACGTACAAGTAAAACTAGTGCTTGGTATGACTCTGGGTGAAGTAAAATCATGTTAAAATGATTTTTACTAATTTTATAGGGTAGTCAACTGCCCATATAGGGCAGTCAACTGCCCTTGCGCAGTGAACATTCTGTTCGAAAAATGCTCTTGGCCAGTCGGATGCCCCGGGATGGCAGTCAATTGCCCAAATAGGGCAGTCAACTGCTTATACAAAGTGAAAACTCGGTTTTTAAGTTACTTTAAGGCAGTCGACTGCCATATAAAGGTAGTCGACTGCCCTCCTGGAAGTTGCATACTGTTTCAAAAATACACTAGGGCATTCGGATGCTATTTTCGAGCATCCGACTTCCTTGCTTGGAAATCCAAGGGCAATCAACTGCTCTAGTGCAAAATGAATTGTAACGACTAGTTTTCTTTGAATAGTTGCAACCTCATTCAAAGGGTAATCTTTCACTACATAATGGTTAAAGGACATAACCATTGAATTTAAGAGGTGTGAACAATCTGAAATATGTGTTTATTTAAATGAAACAACACAATTGAAAGGTTGTGACATTCAAATCAAAGGTTACATCTCTTGAAATTATCTCTATAAAAGAGATGACAATCTTCATTCAACAAGAGAACGAAAATATTCTGAATTCTTCTTTCTCTCCCAATCTCAAAATAGAAAAGAAGTCTCTTAGACATTGTTTGCTGTAGAAAACTTTGGCTAAAACATAATACTTTTGTATTTGTCTAAAGTGTTTAGTGGTTTAATATTACAAGTGCAAGGTAATATTAAACAAGTTGACTTCATTGTATCCTGAGGCTATTTCCATAATCCTTGTTGCATACCATAACTGGTAGGGGTGAAATAAGTCTTAAGGAAAGTGGCATTATAGCAGCACGCCTTGAAGTCTTTCTCTGCATTTAGTTCGTGACTGTTCATGACCAAAGAAGTTCAATTCCAGAAGTTGAAGTCCAAGAAGAAGTTCAAGTTTTTCATCTTCATAGTACCCCAAGTGGACAAGATCTGTACTCCCATATTTTTTTTGTTCAACATTGTTTCTGAATAAATAAATAAATTTATAAATTTCTTTCAGAAACAATTAATTTAGTATCAAACTGTATGTGAAGAAATCAATATACTACATATCCAAATTATCAATGTGGTTGAAAAACATTTAACCAAAAATAGAAGTATTAATATATAGAAAAATTTTCACATACATCGACAGGATTAAATAAATTACCACATGTGCCTCTTAAATATTTTTAAAATAATAAATAGATTAATATAATAAATAAAAATTATGCGATATATTACTTGTAAAAAGATTTATATTTGATAGACTGACAATATATGAAAAAAATATACTATCAATCAACTATAAAGTGACATATCATTAATGAGTAAAGTTAAAAATTATATAGATCCTTACAAAAAAATATTAATAATTTTTTTAGTTTGTTTTAAAGTCATGCATATTTTTTAACTTTACTTTTTTATGAGATGATAGATTGTGATTAGCTACCAATACATAACTACTATATACTATCAATGCATCAAATATAAATTTTATAAAATATAAAAGTTTTACCAACAATGTGTAGAATAATAGTAAGTATAAATAATGTAGACCACCAGTTATGGGTAGGGATGGCAATGGGTACCCTATAAACGGGTACCCAATGCTACCCGACCCGTTTAAATAGGATTAGGGTAGTGTATAATCAGGTTCGAGTAGGGTTCAGATAGTGAAATTACTACCCGTCACGGGTTAGGATAGGGTTCGGGTAGTTACCTTAGGGTATCCGCTACCCGAATCCGATTATAAATAATAATTAATTAATACAATACTTGTATTTTTTATATATCAATTATTTATTATTAATGTTTTATTTAATTAAATTAAATCATTATATATTATAATTATGATTTTTAACTTTAATTTATTTTTATGAGTTAAATTAAATTTATTAATATAATGTTTTAATTAAGTTATTCTAAAATTAATTTTAATTTTAAATTTAAAAATCAAACTTTGACTTAATAAATGGGTAGTTAAACGAGTTCGAGTAGTTAAACGGATATTTATATTTTATAGAGTTAGGGTTCGGGTAGCATAAATAAAAATAATCGAGTAGTTAATCGGGTTAAGATATTATTAAAGTTAATCGAGTTCGGGTTCGGATATCCTAAATCTAGCGGGTACCCGACCCGTTTACATCCTTAGTTATGGGGGCCATTTAAAACAGAAAAAAAAAAGTGTGGAATTTCGTAAAATGGTTAACATCGTTGATGCAATACGAACATAGATTAATTTTATATAAATTTTATATAATGTGGAAAGATCTCATAGTTTTACACCAAAAGTTAAAAAAAAAATAGAATAACGTGTATACTTTTATTTTATAATTTTATTATTAAAATAAATAAATTTTACATGCATTCAATAATAATAAAATTAATATATCTGACACCAGCTCAACTCAATAAAAATATATTTATACGTATAATAAAAATTAATAAAAAATAAAAAAAATAAAGTTGGCAGTGTAAATGCTGACTAGTGTGAGTGTTGAACTGTTGACGGTGACAAAAGAAAGAGGCAACAGGCCAACGCGCGGTGGGATGCGCCTCCTTCAACCACCGCCCAAACACCTGCCTTGTCAAATCTCTCTTGATCGATTATCCAATTTCTGATAAGAAGCCTTACCCTCCCCTTTCTTTTTTTAAATTTTATCACTTTTTAATTTTTTTTTAATTTTTGCAATTATTAAGTGTTAAATAAAAATGAGAAATAATAAATAAGATAAAAAGCCGACGTCTAAAATACGCCAAAAATGCGAAAGATAAGCATATGCCTTTAGCAGAAGAGAGACCTTTCGTACTTTTTGCTGAGTGATGTTTTCTCTCTGCTCTTTTAAACCGCCTTTGGCTCTGAGTCCTCATCCAGTTCTTTCTCGTTTCTTTTAAATAAAGCTTTTTTTTTTCTTTTCTTTTTTACTGTTTTCTCTTTTTAAAAATTAATTTAATAAAACCTAGGAAAATGTTAGATATGAAAAGAAGGAAAAGAGACAATATAGTCATGAGAAAGACGAGAAATTTCTTTTGCTATATATATATATATATACACACACGTTTCGTGGTAAAAGTTTGTCTGAGAAAATTTGTCAAAAAAAATCAAGAGTTAAATCGCCATCGATCTTCCATCCATTTGTATAATCATCTCCCAAATATCGAAAATAATCCTACTTAGTATCACGTCTGATTTTTTTTTGTTTGAATTGAATTTACATCATATATATTTAATCTTCATTTTATTTAGTCTGAATTCACTTAATTTTAGCATCTATGCATTGTTCCAAATAATTTTGTGTTGATCTTTGCTTTAATCTCGCACAAAAAACAATATCATATGCAGATATCATACATCAAGGCACTTTATCTTCAATAAATTTTATAAGTTCGTCCGTTATTACAACGAATAAGAACAAATTTAACGCTTACTATTAATATAATTTTAATATAATAAAAAATTTACTTATTTGCCCTTTACATTTTTTTATAGCAAATGGTGAATCATTTATTTAAATAGTAGTAGCCTAGTAGGATTGTATGCTCTTTACATGTTTCCATATGTATTTTTACATCCCATAAATAATCACTTAATCTTGCTTTGATAAAAGTAAAAAAAAAAAATCAGTTCTACTAAAGTTATGCTCCATTCTCCCAATTTTTAACATAGATATTAGAATTTCTTTGTCTTAAAAGTTTTAATATCATAATATTTTATTAGAATAAAAATTATATAATATTTGATGTTTAAAAGAGCAAAAATATAGTTTTAAAATATTTAAAAAAAAGAACTGTTGAAACCGTGCCGTTGTGTGCGCGAGACGAGGGCAAAGAAAGTGAGGGAGAGAGTGGGACTACTGCCAAGCAGCGGCAGCACAGACAACAGCGACACTTGCGCGCGTCCTACGTGTCAGCTTTTCCCTCACATCTGTCCCTTTCACTCCTCCTCGTTGACTCGACGGCCTCGCACGCGCCACCACTGCGCTCCTATTTGCCATTTTCTGAACTCCTTCCCTCTCTGTCTATAGGATAGATTCCCTTACTGGTTCCCACCCTTCCCTTTTTACCCTTCTTTTTGTTAAATGGAAAAATTATAACAGCCAATGATTAAATTTTTTTTTAAATCACAAATATTTTTTTTCTATTTTAACGATTTGAAATTAATTTTGTTCTAAATTTAATCACAATTAAAATTCTTCACCCCTTCCTAAAGATGTGTTTAGTAAGAGTTAAACCGAAAAATTCCTTCCACAAACTCAATAATTACATCTTAACTCCATAAGCTAAAATTCCAAATTACAATGGATAGAACCAAGAAAACATCAAAATTGTCTTAAAATAAAATAAAAATAGACGTAGAAAATTAGAAATTAAATGCAAAAAATTCACTACATCTTCATAAATGTAAGGAAAAAATGGAGATTTGTTGCAATTACCCATTTCTTCTCTAAGATTTACTGATTTAAAAAAGGAACTAATGAAAAAAATTACTTATGAACTAAACCCAAAGTAGAAACTTCGAAAAGAAAAGAAATAAACTAACTATTTACAAAATCTTGGATCCCAACATTCTTCTTTTTTGGATTTATGTAACTTAAAGTAGAAAATTCGAAAAGAAAAGAATTAAAGTAACTATTTACAAAATCTTGGATCCCAACATTCTTCTTTTCTGGATTTATCTTTTTTTTTTTGGCTATGACATGTTAACACGAACACTAGCATTTTTGATGGATTTACAAATGGGGCAAATGTGAAGGCTAGAGCCACAAACAGTACACAAGCACAAATGCCTGCATGGTAGCAGCAACACACACGACTCCTCCTTCCCACAATTCCTGCACAGCCTGCTGCCACTGCCATTTTCCCTCTCACCCCTACTAAAAACATTATTATTATTATTATTATTATCCTTCGATTTCTTCTCTCCTCCTTCCCATGCTAACGTGCGCCTCTCCACTTCCCAACTGCTGCCACAGCATGATTGCGCATCGTCAACCTCATCAGCCGCTGGCTCCTGTAATCCCATGCCACGGGTGCGCTCATCCTTATCCTGCGCGGCCAGGATTTGTTCTAGGTTGGTTCGCAGGGCGTTGGCCGTGGCCTCATTGGTTCGAGCCAAATCTCTCCAAATTTGGTTCTCTATGCAGAGTGACTTCACCCTTTCTTCAAGCGCCCAATTTAATTTCTCAGTCTTCTCAATTTCTTCTTCTTTGGCTCTTAGTTTCTTCATTACTCCTCCTTCAATTGCCTCCATTATCTTTCTTGCTTGACTTTTCCTTTTTCCCTCTATTTCCATCCTCACTTTCTCCATCTTAAAAAAAAAAAAACCCAAACTTCCATCAGTCTTAAAATTTTAAAAATAATTAATAAAACTAACGCAATTGAACTTGTCCTTTAGCGCCACTCTTTTCCTTACAAAATGCAGCTTTCGAAAACAAAAAACAAAACTAAAATTAGAATTTAAAACTTGAGATATATTTTAAAAAGGGACTGAATTCGGTAATTTATTATATTAAAAAGTTTAAAACTTGAATTATTTTGGTTGAATTTCACAATAAAAATGAGAAGAACGCTTAGTGAAATCATTGTTTTTTGATTAATATTTCATTACAAAGCTGTTTTGGCATTCCAGCACTGTAAGTACCCTTCTCAATAGAAAAAACTTACATGTTGGGAGAGGAGGTGATCAATATCCAACTGTTGCTGCTCCATATGAAAGGAAATATCATGGCCAAGAAAAGAGAAAGGTGAGCAAATTTTGCTGTGGTTATGGGGTTGAAGTGGCTGTGGAGCAGGGAAGGAAAGGACTGGATTAATGGAATCTATTGAACGTTTCCTCGGTAGTGGAAGAGTGTTGTACGTCAAAGAACTCTCTGATTTGATTGCCGCTGCAGCCTTCTGATGGATTGAATCAGTAACCAAAGAGTTGTACAAAGGAAGCAATCCTTCGGTCGCTGCCGTTGTTGTTCCTGATAATAGTACCCCATATCCCATCTCGGTTTGAAACATATTCCCATTTGCTTCGATGGGATTCATCATTTCCCTGCAAAAAAACATAAAGGTCGACGTTAAACGTTTCCTTTTGTTTGAGTCTTTGATTCAATGGTAAAGATATACGGGTTTAGAACGAACCTTTTTCCTGAGATTTGAGAGGGGAAAAGATTGAGATGCCTAGCTTCAACTGCCATAGAATAAAGAACAAAGATTGCCTTCGCGTTTGAGTTTGCCTCGGTTTTTAAGAACGACGAAATGAAAGAGAAAGAGACAGAGAACAAAAGGAGGGGCATGCAATGGAGGTTGCAAAGCTGTATGGTGGGGTTCATTTAGGGTGCGGTTCGGCCTAGAAATAGAGTGAGAAATTAGAAAATATATATTTTCCTTTATATCTTTTTTTTTAAAATTTTAGATTAGATTTATAGGGAGAAAAGTAAGGTATATAAAAGCAGACATGTTTTTTTTTTGAGATAAAAAAGCAGACATGTTTTCAGACTTAGTGGGAATTGTTTTCCTCGACTTTGTAAAATATAAACTTTTCTTAATTTTCCAGTTACGACAAGTACCATTTTTCAGCAAAAAAAAAAAAAAAACAGATATGTTTGTTGGGTTGGGTTCTTTTGCCTATTTTAAGATTTGTTTACCAAGTTAGCCATGACTCCAATCAATTAAAATTCAGATCTATACGTCATCTTGAAATCAAGTCCGCCCGTAATTCTAGCAAGTTTGTAGGGGCATCTCTAGAATTTTAAAAAACCAGGTTCACCGTCTTCTTAACTGGTTGCGATGAAAGATTTAATAACTGACAGCCAAAGGTATCTGCCACGTAAGCAGACCTGGTCTCCTGAAACAACGTGAAAATGATGGGGTCCGGGACTACCCTTGTGGGACCGTGTGAGAAGAAGTTGAGGACAAAGTATGGTGGGGACCGCACGTGAGGAGTGCAGGATGGGGCCCACGTGTCAGACTGTCAAAGAGAAAAAAAAAAGTAAAGAAAGGGATGGGTTTATTGAAGCAGCCGTTTAGAAAGGGCGAGAGAGTTGAAGGATACGGTTAACCCAGGGGATGGACGAGTCGTGCGCGTCGCTTCTTTCCTTTGGCTGCTCTCGCATGGGAAACGTTACCGAATTTTTTGGCATTAACTTATGCAACGTGTCCACATTTCCTTCCCTTAATTATTATAAATTAAAATAATAAATCAATTTTCTCGTCAACTTGGATAATGAGTTTTTTTAGAAAAGATGTGTCACAAATCGATTATAAATATTGCCTTCATCAAAAGTTTAATTGATTTACAATAAATGTTATCAAATGTAAACTTAACAAAATAACTTTTCGTCTGATTGCGACGAATTTGTTTTGTCGTACTATCCGATTAGACTTTGTTTAAGCCGCTTCATGCATGATGCATGTACCTAGGTTTGACAGAAATCTACTATTTATTTAATTATCTCCATGACATTCTTGTTTTACATTAATTTTGGATGATGATAAAGAAAGTTGACTTCCAAAAAGATGAATTTATACAATTGATGTTGTTGTAAAGAAAACAGAATCAGAATTCATCCCTACACGTCAGAATATTTTTAATTTACGTAATTTTATGTATTAACGAATGGCTTAAGGATACCATTCTATGTTTAAAAAAAGAAATAAAAAAATTATTGCAAGATAAATTAATTAAAATAATAACAGAAATTTGGGCAAAAAACAAATTTATCATTTGACTAAATTGATAATGAAGAACCCAAATAATTGATTCAATAGTGTAAGGTCTTTCTAAATTTTAAGTAAGGACAATCCATAAGGGGTAGTGTAAGATCCTATTAAATTTTTAAATAAAAATGATTCATAATAGAAATTTTCATAATCGAATCTTCATCAGATTCAATTTTTTTGAGTCAATGCGCTATTTGCTAGCTAGGCAAGGCAAATGTAAAGTTTTATGGCAAATTCTCTTAGACCAATACCAACCATATTTAATATTATATGAGAACGGCTTATAGTTTAATATAAAACCTTAAATCGATAATTATCAAGTCTCAAAATTAGCAATGTTTTAATAGGCGGATGGGAAGTAAAGTCATATATAGTAGGCAAGCAAATGCAGGGTTTTAGGTAGGTGGGAGGGTTGTCCTAAGTCTTAATGATATTTGATTTTCAAAAATGGAACATTTAATGTTACTATGTTATGCTATGCTATGTTTCTTAATGGTACACTGTAGAACAATTTAGGCGCTATTATTTTAATGCTCAGTTATCGCCTTCACATGTTTAATTAATAATAATACTGGTAAAGGTCAAGCTTAATTTGAGTTAAATCTAGAAGGCGAGGGCTTTGAAATTCGAAAGGTCTTATAATTCAACTAAATTAAATTCGGTAATTTGTGGATGCTTCTTCGTTATAACCAATGCCATCATCAAAAATGTCATATTAACGTACATGGTTTCACACTTTATATTAATTTACCAAATTTATTGTTTTTAAATTGTTGCTTCATGTATGCCTTTATATTTAATTATATATATGTGAAAAAAATTAATAACACGTCATTTGATTGGATTAAGCGTACATTTATTTTAAAAAATGATTTATCTTTTATATATATATATTCTCTTTTCATGAAATTTTTTTGAAAGAATTTTTCTTTTTGTTTTTGGAAAAATTTTGTTTTTCGGCTGAATTGAATTTCATGGATCATATTTTGTTTTTATTTTGGATGGAATTTCCAAAGAAAAGAGGCATGATTTTGTTGGAGTTGAATTCTAGAATTCCATTAACTTTGGTAAAGCAATTTTTTGACCGGCTCTAAATTTTGACATGCCAATTAATCTTTACCTAATTGGTGACCTTGAAATTAAGAATGTGGAATTCAAAATCTCAATTGGATGGCGATTGAATCCACCTTCTATTCTCCCTTCCTTAATTATAATATCTGTTGCTTTACAACCATTTCTTCCACAATTGAAGCTGTCATCTAAAGATGTTTCACAAATTTTAGCAACCTTAGCCACTAAGGTTTAATTTGAGAAAGTATTTAAGAATCAACTTTGAAAAGGGAACATTGAAACTTGGAAAAGAGTTTCATGACAAAACTTGTTAAGATTTATGAAGAGTGGTATATATTAAAAAAAAATTATATGCCAATAGTGAAATTTTTAGACTTTACTAACAAAGTTAAAGGGTATGGGTTTTAAAAATTTTTTATCAATCATTGAATCTTTATTTTCTTCTTTTATGAAAAAAGAAAGAAAAAAAAAGTCAACAAATGCAATGCAAATACAAATGCAAAAGCTTCATTAATTGAATTAGAAAATATAACAATATCATTAATCTAAATAGTTAAAGAAACTAAACAAGTTAAATCTAGATAGTTGACTTGAGAGTATAGATAGGTTGAGTATTTTACGTAACACATACATATACACACATATATACATATACACATATATAAATACATACATATACACATACACATATGTATACACATGTACATACACAGTACTCACATATATACATACATACATACATACATACATACGTATGTATGTATGTCTGATTTATTTAGATTAAGAAAAGGAAAGATTTGAGCTCAAGCAGAAAGATTCGTGCATCCATTATTGAATTAGTTGATCAAATGTTTGGCGAAAACTTATTAGACTTTTCAACTATCTGTATGCACAAAGAAGTAGCATATATAATACTTCTTGTTCAATGAGCTGGATAAATCAAGTCCATTTTTCTTAAATAAAAATATATTTTAAAGTCTAGAATTATAATTATTCATTTGATTTAAGGATGTGTAAGTATCCCGTATTTACAGATACGAAATTAAGAAAAAAGGAACTGTTTTTAATTGTTTCCCACGTCTCTTCATTGAAATCTCCTTGATTTTATCATATTACAGCCGGATCTGAAGCCGTGCCTTGACCAAAAACATGTAGATTTGAGTTTGTTGGATTGATGACACAAGGACAAACACACAACAATTAAATTTGAATGTCACATAGCAACAATAATGTACTAATTGATGCTTCCTAGGCAACATATGTGATTTCTGACTGCTTCCTACTATAGTAAGCATTTTAAAATAAGGTTACTTAAGCAAGATTAGACAAAATAGCTTCATTTAAGGAGACAAAATGACAAATAAAATCAGTCCTTTGATGAACATACAAAAGCTTCCAACTAAGATTTTACAGAAATTGTTCGTATTCCTCATTGCATTGATCGGACATTGTAAGAAGAGATAATCTTATATTCTAATATAAAAATATAATATAGTTTAATTTCTCTTAATCATTGGTTATTAGAGTTTTAATTATCATAAAGTCACATGGGTTATGTTATCAAATTAAATTTATAATTCATGAGATAATGTGCCTTGCAAGCAGGCCGTACAGACAGAGATGGCCATAATTCATTAATATATCCGTTGCCTCAACATTGTTCATATTTCCCTTTCATGACTCTGTCAAGCAACTACCTGGCAAAGACTTAGTAATATGGAGATTAGCTTAAGGGAAAAGCTAAATTAATGTGTAAATTTGTCGCAAATGTTCATTGCTTAGAGAAGATAGATGCCCATTACGAGGAAGGAGTAGATTATGTAAAGGATTGTAACAAAAAAAAAGATTATGTAAAGGAGACTGAAGGATTCTTTGTTCATTGTACCTTTCGTCATGTCTTTTCTTTCATTTCCTAGCTCTATAATTGCCCATGTAAATCCATTCCTATCAACTATATTTTCATTCAACCAAGTAAAAGAAAAAAACTAATAAATAAAGTTAAGTAAATTATAAAAGGTGAGATTTATCTTAGTGTAAAAAAAAAGCTATTAACAAGTAATTAGAAGAAGTTAAAGTAGATTTTTTTTCAAATATTTGAATATGATTCAGCTTTTATTGAGAGAGTTTTATTATTTTTCCCTTTTAGCCCAAATAAAATTCGTTTCAAATAGTAAAATAGATAAAAATATTTATGATTAGACAAAAAAGGCTAGAGAAACTCTATCTAAATAGAAAGGAGATCCCTAAATCTTAAGGTCTTTTTATGTATAGATTCAATCCAATTTATTGTTCAGCTTTTCTAATTATATATTGATTTGCTAATTGAATTGTTTATTTGATATAATTTATCGATTTATATATATATATATATATATATTGATTTTTCTTGTAGTACTTATAATTTTATAAAAGAAAAAAAGAAGAAAAAAGAAGAGATAATTGGATGGTTATGATTGTTGTTGAATGCATGTTGTTGTGATGATAAATTAGGCAAGAAGAAATAGTTTTAAAAGGAGGGAAAATGAGAGATATGAATGAAGGAGGACGGGGATCATGTTTGTTTGTGCTTCCCCTCTTTTAAGGGCAATGAATTGTATATTGCTTATTGCACCAATTGACTTGGTTTCCCTTTAACTTTTTTCCTACGCTCAACTTGTTAAAGTTATTGGTGTTAGCGTACTCTTCATGTGATACCCAAACTAATACACCATGCATGAGAATCTCGAAACATTTCCACCTCCCTCTTTCTATACTTTGCATTTTCTATTTCCTCTCCACAAAGACTTATATAAATTAAATCATTACTTTGACTATGTCAGATTCATCATGCCTCTATATATTGTACTCTATTTTTTTGTTATTATTATTATTTTTTTTTGAGTCCATTTTTTGAGAAGAGGATACATTACCGTCAGGAGCTTAAGTGACAATATGCTTATATTTAAATTATTCCACATAACAACGATAAAATTTTACAAGTAAATTTATAAAACTGACATGTTTTTATTTGGTAATTATTTTTAGTTTATTGATTATAACTTAATGAACATAGTCATATGATAGTCATGTAAACACATTTATAAAGTTTAAAACTCATACCAACAATTGGTTGGCGTGGGTGGCAAGTGGCCCTCGTCCCTTAAACAAGGTCAGAGTTCGAATCTTGATTTGTGTATGGAGTGCCAGTATTGGGAGGGGGACAAGCCTAACCACGCTCTACTTCTCTCGACTCCGAAATAGTCACCGAAGATAGAAACCGGAGGGTTTCGACCAAAAAAAAAGGTTTAAAACTCATAAAATAAATTCGCTGATTCTGTCTTACTTTTCTTTTTCTACCTTTATTTTTTCTCTCAATTTTCTGTCCTTGGTAATGTGCGTATGAAATGGTTGATGCATTCCGCCAGAAAAAAAAAAAAAAAAAGAGAAATGGTTGGCGCAGGGCAGCGGGGGTTCAGTTTGAGTTATCATTATTTCTTGCATCGAAAAGGTACCTTACTTGGACTAAGGAAACATATATGGAGAAAAGTTAGATTTATTTCATTGACCGTTAGGTTTAGCAAACAAACTATAACTGTGGGGTCCAAAATAAAAGGGTACATGATTCTCTTCTGAAAAATTTTATTTACAATTCAAAACTAAAGTTTTTATTTTTAATTTTATAATAAAAATATCCATAAAAATGATTTTATTGATCTTATAAAAAATTATTTTGTAGAACTAAAAGTTTTCCGAATCCACTTCTAAACATTTTAGGAGTGCATTTAGATGAAAAATTTTAAAACATTCAAATGTATTCATTGAAAATATTAGCACTTGTAATTTGAATTGTTTGGATTTTTTTTTCAAGTGGATCATTGAAATGTGATAAAATAAAATCTTAATAGCTAAATGTACCTTCAACTTTTTGCAAAAAATAGAATTAATCCCTCAATATTTTATTACGTGAAAATCAATATATAAATTTTTATTTTATTGTAAATAAACCATCAATCTTTTAAATTTATGCAATTAAGTTCAAATCCGTTAAGCAAAACTAACTACAATTAGGACATCTTATGTGGAAGCTAATGTGGATAGCTTAGTTGGTTGCCACATGGCATTCCATGTATGCAATACTAATGAAAGTTAGTGTCATTTAACAGATTTAGACTTAATTGCTTGAGGGTTTATTTACAATAAAATAAAACTTTATAGACTGATTTTCATGTAATAAAACGTTGAAAACTTATAGTCATTTTGTGCTAAAGATTAAAGGAATATTTGGCTATTAAGGCTAAAATGAAAAATAATTATAAGAACAAAATAATGATATTAAATATAAAAAATGAAAAAAAGAAATATACAACACGGATATCATTATATTAGCAAAAAATGTATAGATATTATTAATAGTATGAAATAAATAAAAATATACATTATATTTAAATAAAATAATAACTTTCTTTTAAAATTTTATATTTAATGTGGGAAAATGTCCATTAAAATAAAGATTGAGAAGGAAGAAAGTGATGGCAGGTGAAGGTTGTGGTGGTCGCGATGAGAAGGTGTGAAAGCGTTAAACGGGAAAAGTAAATTAAAGGTTGTAATTGTGGTATGGAATAATTTTGGCTTTTAGATTTTTTTGAGTGAGGTTGTTTGTAGGGGAAATTTTATAGTAAAGTCGACTTTGATCTTATGGTAAAATTGACTTATTTTATTATTTTTTTAAAATTATTTTCACTTATATTTTGTTTATATTTATTTATGATAATTTTTAATTATTTCTCTTGCTTCTAGTAATAGAGTTATCAAGAGTACAAGCTAATTACGATTGAAATTTCTATTCAAATGCACTGGTGCATCTGGATGGAAATGATACAGCCCGGCTGACTCATGCCACACCTTCACTAGAGATCCACTAGATTTTTAACATACATAAATAAATGGATAATTATTATATACACTGACAGTGAAATTTTTTTATTTCACAAGCAACGTTAAGATCGTGACACATGTTTTATTTTATTTATTTTAATATTTTTATAGGACAAATGTCATGATCTTAACGTTGCTTGTGAAATAAAAAAACTCCACTGTCAGTGTATGTAATAATTATCCTAAATAAATACCCTAGGTTTCTTTTTAATTCAGGTTTTTTTAATTTTTATTTTTAGGTTTTAATTATATATTTATTTATATGTATATAAGCTATTAATTTAAATAAATATATGTATAAATAAAATTTAAGTATTTAATAATTAAAATATTATTTGATACAAAAATAATTTTAATAAATATTTATTAAACAAAGACCTTTCACTGTCAACCTTGCATGAATAATGCAAATGGACAACCCAAAAAAACCGGATTCCGAAAATTTCATGGAAAATCGGAACTGGGCCTGAAATGGCAAGTGCTTGCATTCGTTCTCCTGCAATATCAATGACACATTTCCCAATAAACCTATTTATTCATTTCTCTTCCTATCTCTGATCGGATCTGAACTGATGTTTTCCATGTGCAAATTTCCCAGTTGTCCCACTTCAAGGCAAAGTTATTTCGCAAATCTGGTGAATTAAAGTGAATTAAATTGAATTGGATTGAACCTGCACATTTTTTTTTTTGTTTTCAAGGACTATTTACTGTGAATAAACAGTACTAGATGCTGAGTTGCTTTCACAAATTTTGACATGTTAATTTGTGCATTGAAATACATTGACTACAATTGTTTCCTGCAAGCAACAACCAACGCATATATCTAGCTATAATGCAACAAGCACAGCCCATTTGACAGAAACTAATCATCATATACGGCTCATGCAGGCACAGCTATGATATTGTCCTTTTTCTTTTCTTTTCTGTCATTTTGTTTTGTTTTCTACCTTCTCAACCTTCTTCCTGTTGCATTTAATGGAAGAAATGTGACCTTCTGATGACAATGTTATGACACTGTACTTTTTTTTTTCATGAATTTGGAGAAGAAAAAGACCTTTTCAGCATGTTTCTGGATAAAGAAATTAGAAGATTGTGATACAGAAGTTACTTTTGGAAGGAGGGTAGAGAAGAAATATATAGTACAGCTGTAAAATGTTTGAGTTGCTTGATTTGATTCTTTTTCTTGAATTTTTTTTTGAAGCATTCTTTTTCTTGAATTGATAAAAGTGATTGAGAATCTCATTTTAAATTAACAATTTTTTTTTTGGTGTAAAAAATTAACAATTTCTTAGATTATAAACTCTCTTTATCCAAACCTTGGAAATATAAATGCCAATATCTTCAACTCCATCTCAAATGGGTTGAGCATCAATAAATACAGCTTATGAATATATATATATATATATATATATATATATATATATATATATTCTTTCAAAAATTTTGGTTGAACGAGGACGGGAGACCATTGGGGTAATAATCCTAATTGGGATTGTGGCTCAATTATTTTCTTTCAGAGTTGGGCTTCGATTATCTTCTTTGGGCCATATGCTCCTTTTTTGGGTTTTCGTCTAATTCATGGCATAAAGCCTGTAATGGAGCAAAAGGGAAGGGGAAAGAAGAAATTATGATCTCAATACCTTGCTGATTATGTGTAAGCAAACTTTTTTTTTAATTTTAAATTCAACAAACCAGTTATACATAAAACGAAAATGATAATATGTATACCATGGATAATGAGAACTTGTTGAAATATTGGTGATTCTTTACTTGATTTCATACATTGTTTTCATTTAATAGCTACTTCTTGTATTGCATTGTGCTTTCCTGTTCCATAACATAAGAGTTCTTATGTTTCATTTTAAATTGTATAACTTTTTTTATCCCTCAAGAGGCATTTCATCTATCCCTTGTAGTGCGTTTGAATGAAAAATTTTAAAATTTTGAAACATATTAAAATAAAAGTATTTCAAAATGCATCAATTTAAAATATTGCATTTATAATTGTTTTGTTTGGATAAATATTTTTTAGAAATAATTTTTGAATACTAGAATTTGATGAAATAAAAAATAATTATAAAAAATAATCATATTATATATAAATAAAAGAAAAATATAAAAAATATAATATGAGTATCATAAGATTTGTAAAAGTGTGTAGATATTATTAATAATATAAAAAGAAAAAATATTAAATAAAATAATATATTTCTTTTTTAGTCTTATATTTAATAATGGGTTATATGTTGGAGAAATTTTGAAAAACCACATCTTCACATAGATTTTCAAGAGGAATTTGCTCAAATTCCTTATTGAAAATTTTCAAAATTTTTTTGCCCAAAAAGGAAATTAGTTTTGGACTTACAAATATCTTGATTGAAATGAATTTCCTCTTTAAAATCCCTCATCCAAACCCACCCTTAAATTTTAAGATTTCAACTTGAAATTATCAAATCTAATTAACTTTAAGATAGGCACAATGATGATTTATCATTAATTAGATTAGGACTCTTTGAAAGAGTTGCAATCCTCTAACCTCCAAGCTAGCCAAAGTAGCCACCGGAAACACTGGATCACTGTACCAACCACCTCTCACTGCCATACTTCGATCATTAGAAAATGCTTGAAACTCTAGAAATACTCCTCGCGAACATCTCCTTCAAGATCTTAGGCTCCATTAAATAGAAGCTTTTCTTTTTTGTCCAGATATAGGATAAAATGAAATAAAAAGAGTGAACCTTCTAGAAACTTTGAAACCCAAAAAGAATGAGAGCCCACGACCGGTAGGCTTGACCGCCGGCCACCACTCATCCCTCTTTGCCCTTTGCTCCTTAATCTCTAAGCCCCTAGATGAGATCACCCTCCTACCTTATGTTCCTTTTAATGGTGCTTGTCATTTCTCCCTTGTCTACAATTTCTTCACCCTTTTTATCTTTTTTCATATCCCTCATTTTTTTACTTCCTTCGTATCTTTTGCTTCCCAAGTTATCACTCTTACTCATTTTGTTGGTGTCGTTCATCATTTGCTGCTTCATTTCTCTTATCCTTTATCTGCTGAAGTCTTTTGTTGAACTCCCCCATTTTGTATTGTTTCTTTGCTTTAAATGTGTTTCCTAGCTTTAGATTTTTTGCTTTAATCTTGTTGCTTGTGTGTTTTTAATCAATTGCCCTGGGTGGGTTTCCTCCAAGATTTAAAAAAAAAATTGTTCATTTGTTATTGGCGTCTTTTATTTTTGTTGTTTGTGATATGCACCATACGTTAGTGTATGCCCTAGAACCAACTCACTTGGTGAAAAGTATGGTACAACAACAACACATGATCACTTATAATAAGTGACAAAAAAAGTTTCCCTTCACTATTTAGATTGACAATGATAGTGATTATTTGTCTCTAAATAAGGTGAAGTCCATGAAACATGATAGACCTTGCATCAAAGACTTGTTCCTTACAAAGTTCCTAGTCGATGTTATTGTCAAGAACGAGAATTGACAATGCACTAGAGATTAGCACATGTTAAGTCTCTTACTTGTAAAGTAAGCAGTTGATCTCATAAAGTTTCGTTCTTGCTTTTTAACAAATACATATAATAATATTTTGTGCTATCATCGAAAAAAGTAATAAAATACTTATTGCCACCTTATTCAAACAAATTTTAAATTACAAATATCATCGTGAATAAGGGTTTAGTTTTCCTTTCATCTGTTTGGAATGATGGCCTCATTAGTTTTGCCTCAACACAAGTTTCACACTTATATTTGAAATTTATATGAAAAATGGATATGTGATTCATTTTAATCAACTTATGCATAATGTCATAATTAACATGTCCTCAAGAAATAAGCAAAAGAACTAACTTTATTAATGATTGGTTTAATTGAGGTTACATTTACCATGAAAGCCCATTTGATACATAACCATTTCCAACATACATTCTATTATTAAACAAAACAATTAAACCATTTCCAACATACATTCTATTATTAAACAAAACAATTTTGTCTGACTTAATACCATATGAAATCCATGTTTGCTCAAAAGTGAACCTAATACAAGGTTCTTGCAGATTTTTGGCACATAGAATACATTATTCTAAGTAAACTCTTTCCTAAATTTTATCTTCAATACCTCTTTTTCCTTAACCCTTGGTCTTTAAGGTAGTAAAATTTTTCTTGAACAACTTCTCCTCATTTGCAATTGGTTTGAAGGTAGTAAATTTTATTTGAGTAAACATATTGGGTTAAACCATTCTTTTGTATTGGACCCAACTAGGTTCATTTCAAAAACAACAGTAGAAAGACTTATGTTTGACACATTTTGAATGATGTTGTTCATCATGTTTGCCTCTTTGTTTCTGTTTCTCTTAGCAACCTGCAATTAGATGTTTTGTGACCCATTTTGTCACAATTAAAACATATGCCTTGAAACTTTGTCGACTTCTTAGATATGCCACTTCTTAGGTCCACTTGGATTGATTGTTGTTGGACTTGTTCTCAATAATAGTAGCCACTTGGAAAGGTTCACTCAAATTCATATACTCAGTATGAATCTCATGTAAGACTTGAGTGATCATTGTCTTGAATCGTCTATATTATAATATAGGGAACAATCAATTACAAATTTCTTTGTTCTAATTTATCCCTTCAGCGTGAATCTAATATAAGATCATTTGGATCTCTTGAACTTGATTGATCATTGTCTTGAAGTTATCGTCTTATAATCCAGAAAGCAACCAACTACAAATTTCTTGGTCTCAGCATCCTCAGTTTTATATTTATGTTCTAAAGATTTTTATAACTCTTTGATTGTTTTCTTTGTATTATACACATTGTACAAAAAATTAGTCAACCTATTCATGACATAATTTCAGGATAAAAAGTCAAAATGTTTTAATGCATCCATAGCATTGATCATTTCAGTATCATGCTCATCTTCATTGATTTAGGAGCATCCTCAGTCAAGAATCTTGCAAGATTCAAGGTAGCCAGATACAACAACATTTTCTGCTGTTGCCTCTTGAAGTTTAAATCATAAAACTTCTCCGGTTTCTCTCCTTGGTTCATAGGAATTGTTATCAGTATAGTAAAGGTCGAAACTTTAGCTGTCATAGGAGGGTTCTCAATATTAGTTTCAGTTGCCATTTAGAAATCATAATCAACTTTCTTTGAATTTTTAGAATAACAATACATACATATCAAATGAACTACAATGATTTTATTAATTCCCTTTCCTAACTAGGATGTTGATAAACTAAATACTACTTAATAAAAAGTTTCTAAGAAAAGTTGAAAGGTTCACAAATGGTCCTACTTAAAACACAATCTACTTAGATAGAACTAACTAATATGAATAATTCGAAGTTCAACACCACACTTAGAATCTATTTTAAAATTGTAGGAAAATAATAACAACTTAAATATAAAATGGAGTAAATCTACAACGACAACAACAATAATATAAATATTATAATTGAAACAGAGTAAGAGAGATATACAAATTGAGTGAATCGAGGCTAATGTATCACATAGTTTTCTTAAAACAGATTCACCCTTTCGTAGTGAGTTTTTGAGGAGCTCAAGTGCCTATATTCCAAAAAACAATTGTAACCAAGTAGTAAAGGCACACCATTAATCTAATTCAATCAAACTTTCAAGTGCCCAAACTCTATCACATTAAGAATAAGATCCGAAGCTCTTAAAACCAGGACCTTGAAGAAAGAATAAACCTTAGAGAGGAACTAAAGAGAAGCTAAAGAATTTTGTTTTCCGTGTCTAAAATAAATGAGAAGAGATTCCATTTAATAGCTTTTATCCAAGTGCATTTTGGTGTTATATAAATTTGGAATTAAGTCCAAAATTTATTTAGCAATTTATTCCAATGACAGTTTAAATTTTAAATTTAAACCAATGATAGTTACAAGTCTAATGGTAGTTACAATGGGTATCAATTTTTTATTAATCCATGTATCTTTTTTAATGTATAAATTTTCCTCTAACACAAAGTAAATTCCCCCTCTAATTGTAATTTCTAAATGACTAATAAATGGCCCATTTAAATGGCCATTTTCCAACTGAAAGAACTTTAGTTTGTAGCAAATGTGGAAAATTAGGTCATGCCAAAGCTAAATGCGCATTTTCTACCTTAAGAGGTAATGAATATGGACACCATTCTTGCATTGTGAGAGCCATATATACTGGTACCGTTGTACATGTAGGGATACTCACCACTGTTCATTTCTTATGTATTTCACAGGTATGATCTAATACAATGAAGTGGGCCCTACAGGCTCTATAGTGCCCGAATGGACGTGAGACCAGATAGATATTATTCGGGGAGTCCAATAAGCCTAAGATAAGAATTCAAAACTTAAAACCCTTTATTTAGATTATTTTTGAGAAGCTTGCTAACAAATTAGAAAATAACGATTAAGGACATAGCCTGGTGGCATTTTTGTAAATTGTGGTCAAACTAAATAGAATTTGGATCTAGTGATTTAAGCATGATATTCTACATAAAAATAAATTCTAGGCTATGTCAATGATAGATTGAATTGATGGTTAAATAAAAAATTACGTAATTTACTCAATAGGGGTATTTTCGTAATTTTGCCTTTACGATAGGTCAAACCTAAACCCAACCACCTTTATTCACCAAAATATGTTTAATAATAATATTTAATGATGAAATATGAATTTTTGGATTTTAATTGCATAGTTAGAAAAATTATAGAAGCTTAAGGGCATTTTTGTCCAAAATCTTCATAACCAAGGGCAAAATGATCATTTTAATGTTTCGGCAGTTTCTAAATAATTCTACACACTCACTTGGCTGGCCATATCATCATCTTTGATCTCTCTTCCAACAAACTCCATAGCCAAAGCTTAGAAAACTTAAAAATTTAACAAAATCACCATTAAAACTCACTTAAATCACAAAATTTCCTTCTACAAAATTATTGTACATATCATCCTCTACAAATCTATACCCATAGCTCATCCTAAAGTTGACAAAATCAAGAGGAAAGTGGGCACAAGGAATACGGCCAAGGTATGAATTTTTATGCAATTGGTTTCTTTGAATTTTAATGGAATGGCATGATAGATTTAAGCTTCCTAAACATGAATCTAGCATTAGTTTTGCTTGAATTCCATCCAATTCTACCCTATGTATTCGGCCATTAATGGAACTTCAAGGTTCCAAGTAGCTTGATGCATGATGATGGTGTTACATGAATGAAGGAACATGAATAATCATAGTATAAATGAAAAATTGTTGAAATTCCAAGAATTTCCCACCATGTCATATTCGGCCATGACTAAGGGGAAGTGGTTTTGTGCTGCATTTGATGAATTTAGGGTGCCATGAGACTGTAGAAATAATAAGGAGACTATTGATGAAGTCGAAATTAAAATCGGAGTTGTGTAGGAGAAGTTATGTTTTACTATTGGTGTAATTTAGACTGGTTCAATATTTACTGTAGACAATGTGGCTGAATTTAGGGCAGAAAAATATTTTATAAATTAAAGTGAGGTGAATTAATAATATTTGTGTGATGTTTTGTAGCCCGGGAGAATTAATTTACGTGTGGTGCTATCGAATAATCGGAGGAATTAGACAGGTAATGGATGAGTGTGTGAGCTGTAGGGATACTGTGAATGCATGATTTACCTCAAATAAATTTTATGAAGTGATTTGGAAATTAATTGCATTGGAATTGATGAAATTGTGGATATTGGCTGGTTATTAAATTGTTTTTTTTATGCGGGGAGGTTAGGTTAGAAACAGTCGTTATTCTGTCGAAATTTATAAAAAATTTTAAGAAATAAATTCTAATATTTTTAAGTGATAGAATTAAATAAATTGCCAGATGATTTCCTTGTAATTTATTTAAATTGCAATATTTATTATTTACCAAAAAATAATATTTAAATATTCATGTTAATGAATTTTAATTAAGTGAAAGTACCAGCATGTGTTTATTACTGTTCTACAGATGAATAGAACATTTCCAGAAAATAATATTGAAACATGAATATTTTATGAATTTCAATTTATAAACTGAATATATTTTCAATACATTTATTTATGGACTGACTGAAGATATTATTAGTGGAATTGATTTCATAAATGTTGTTTCTACTGTATATTTACTGTTTTGAAACTGTTTGGCCTCGTATCATGCTCATATGTCACGTGTATTGTTAATGTTATTATTGATATTGTGCTAATAGACCCACTAAGTCTTCAACCTCCACTAGTGGCACCTGGCAAGTGTACACTGTCGACCTTATGACTATGGCCATATGTCTCATGTGTTAACTGTTATTCCCTTTTCGTGATCTTATTTTGGCATTATATACTTTGGGTGTTGCCTGGTCTCCACTACAATGTTATTGTTTATTATACTGTTTTATTGAATTGCTTGCTGGTACCAAATCGTTTACCTATATTAAAATTTTTACATATTGTTTACTTAACTGTTTACCATACTGTGTTTGCTAATATTGCATTGAATGTTATTGTTGAAAAAGAAATATTCATTTATTTATTAAAATTGTTTTGCTATATGATTTTAATAGCATTTCATATGGTTTTGATATCAAATTCAATTTATTACTCCCTATAATTGCTTCTAAGAGCCGGGAGACGAAAGATATTCTAAAATACCTCTCATACTCCATCCGGTTTATTAGTCGACTACAATATCCTTCTTGATTTGTACCTTAGTACCCTAATAGGAAATTAAATATTTTTAACATATAGATTTCATAGTATTAGTCTTTACATACGATTCTCTTACTGAGAACGTTAGCTCACCCCTTATTTTTCCACTCCACATATTACTTGCAATGATTGCATATATACCGTTCCACTAATTTTAGCTATGTTATTGTTTCCCTGAGGCAGCTTCAGTTAGATTTTGGAGGTATATTTGTGTTGGCTCTATAACTAAATCGAGAGGGGGGTGAATCAATTTTGAGCTACTCTTTCAAGTTCAATTCAACAATCACAATATAAATGCAAATAAATAAAGAGAGAAGGGAAAGAGAAATATACACAATCGATTTATAGAGGTTCGGCAACCTTGCCTACTTCCTCTACCTTCAGATGCTCCCAAGAATTTTCCCCAAATCCACTAGCTTAAAATTTGATACACTCTTTTTCTTAGGCTCAAGAGTAATCTTTACACCTCTCTTTTTTCCGGGCTCAAAGAGGAAACCTTACACCTCTTTTTCATGGCTCAAGAAGGAAACCTTACAACCTCTCCCTTTTATGGCACAAGGAGAAAACCTTCTACCCAATCCTCACTTACAATGAAGCACTCAAGGGTTCACTCCCTTTTACAAATTGTGAATGGGTATACAAGAGATGTAATCAAGAAAAGCTTTTAGAAGGCAAGTGATTACAAAGGTTAAGCATAAGAGAAGCCTATACAAGATTTTGTGCTATACTATACAAGGAAGATGAGAATGAAGAATTTTTAGCACTTGAAATGTTGTTGAGACTTAAGGAAGATGGAAAAGATGAAGAATATTGTTGCTCAGCTGTTCCCCTTGCTTTCTTGAGTTTCCAAGCCTCTATTTATAGTCCCTTGGATGTGTTCTTGACGTTGGGTGAAGCCAAAATCCAAAGTTACCGTTGTATCTCACAAAAACTAGCCGTTGGAGTGCTTTCTCAAGGTAAAGGATCGATCTTATGCTTCAATTTTTCTTCTTGGGAGCATTATGCCATTAGGGGATCGATCCCTTTTACTATTCATCTATCCTGTTGGTCAAGGGATCCATCCTTTTAGGCAGGGGATCCATCCCTTTAGGCAGGGGATCCATCCCTTGCACTATTCATTTGCCTTTTCTAGGTTTTTAGGCATTAAAAACATTCTAAAACCAATTTTGAGTATTTTTAAATATGACATAACTTTGAAAACATGAATTTGAGTCCAAAAATTTATCGAGTAATTTTCTTAAAATATATTCACTAATTCCAGAAGAAAATTACTTAAACCAATAATTAAAAATATTTTCTAAATTAATTAAAGCCAATAAAGATAATCACTTAAATCATGGTTTTATATTTGATAAAAGCACTTAATATGGTTTGTGAAAATCATAATTGATAAAGCAAATTTACAATATGAATCAAACATTTAAGATTACTTAAGTTTTTATCATTTCAAAATATATATGTCAATTTAAAGCTAACAATCTCCCCCTTTTTGATATGATAAAACTTAAGGTAAATTTTCTTTGAAAATTCTTTGAAGAAATACTCCCCCTCAAATAAAGCATGGTTTTAAATATAAAGCTCCCCCTAAATATTAGCATGGTTTTCAAAAGAATTTTTCAAATCCCATTATTTCTCCCCTTTTTTGTCATAGCAAAAAGAAAAAATTATGCTCCCCCTAAAATTATGGCTTAATAAATGTGAGAACCAAGAAATATGCTCCATCCAACAAGAAACGTGTTAGTACATGGGACTAATAGCACAAATAAATATATCAATGTCCATAAAGAGTATGAGATGTTTGTGCATGCAAAGGACATTGGTTATGATCCTATTCCAATTGTTCGTAAATAATTTTGCAAGAAGCTCCCAATTGGTAGATAATGAAACAAGTTGTTTACAATTTATCTACTAAGTTCTATAACTTGCTAATTTTAATTCTATCAAGCACCTAGATACATCAATTGTTTTCTAAAGTCCAACTAAGGTGCATATCAATACACATGATTATGAGCTGAAATTAGATGACATATCATATGCATTGAGCTCATAAATCATTTTCAAGTAAGAATGTGCTTAGAATTAATACATATATCAATTAACCACAAATTCTAGCACACAAATGTCTCATGCAAAATTGTCCTAACTAAATTTTCCCTATTTGTCATTTCAATCTAAAGAGAGAAAGAGAAGAATTATTGTCAATTTAAAGCTCATACCAATTGTTATCAATGGTTGTCTAAGCCATTTTGCATGTTGCTAATTGTTATGTGTGTTGTGCTTAGTGAATAATCAAGTCAAACATGTAAGAGCATAATCACACACCATCAAACATGCATATGGATTAATTAGACATTAGCGTCCTATCATAAAATATTAGCACAAATCTAATTATATGGAAGATTCAAAAATTTATATAATCAAAGCATACACATTCTCTTTCATACTTATAAACACAAAAATCCTATGCTCATTTTCCAATTCAAGTCCTTAACCTATTATGAGCAAGGAAAAGTTCACTATTTTCATGTTAATCATTTAATAGCCATATCCCTAGTTATTTTTATCATTTAAGGTTCTAGAGGGTGTATGCTATCTTAGCTAAAATTGCTTTACCCAAGTGAATCAATATTTATTAAGCTAAGATTTATTTTATCGTTAAGATTTTCAATCTATAAGTGAGGTCAAGTACAATTTCATGAAAACTAATATTCTCATCTCATAGACATGATCATGCAAGTTCAACATCAAAACAATCAAGATTCAATGCATCGATATCAATCAAAGTGCATTTGTTCAAGTTTGCATTTATCAGTGAATGTTGATGTTGTCATTAAGCTCAAGTTCGTTAGAAATTTGGCCATAAGAAAAATCTAAGTTTATGGATGACAAATATTTATGCATTTGAACATTTAAGATCCATTTGTCATCACAAATTGTAGGCCAAGGATAATTATGATTCTAGGTAAAGCTTTTTGAATCTCATGTATTTCATTCACCTAAGTCATGTTTGAATTCTATCATTAAGGTTAAGCTATGATCATTTTATCATTCAAGCATATATATATTGACCTTTAATTATTTATAAAAAAAATATCATGATGCCTAATGGGAATATGTGAGTCAAGCTATGAGATAAAATCCTTTAAGCATGCTTGACTAAGATGAACAAAAAGTATGAACAACATCTATCATACACAAGTTCATCAAAATCTTAAGTCAATACACAAATCATTGAAATAACTTTCAAATTGAAACAACTTTCAAAATTATGTTTAAGCACTCATTGAAAATATATTTCAAGATTTATGCAATTCATGAATGTCTTCAACAAGAAAAATGATTTTGCACTTGTAAGTTCAATGAGAAATGATTTTAATTATTGAAGATAATACCAATTGTTGAAGTTGAGGATGATACCAATGAAAAATGTTTTTTCATATTGAAAAGATCATCAAAAAGAAGTTAAAACAAAGAATTTTAATCTTAAAAACAAAGATAGTACGAAGTTAATGCAAAATCCTTCTCAAATTTGACTAAAAAGTGCAAGGAAGGCATTTTCCCTTTAGGGGGATCGATCCCTAGGGGAGGGGGATCGATCCCTCATTCTCAGAATACAGAAATTCTGCATTTTTGGCTAGAGGATCGATCCTACAAGAGGAGGAATCGATCCCTTATTCAACTTTTGCAGAATTTTGGCTTAAAAATCAACTTTGGAGGTGCAAAAACTTCGTTTTTAAGTATTTTAAGTCCAAGTAAAAGTTTAAATAGTTGTGTAACATGATTTTGGACTTGTATGAATGAAAAATATAGATGAAAAATCATTTAACAATAGATTTTATAATTTTGGAAGGATTTTTACCAATAAATGCATTTTTGGGTTACAAAGGAGGTCATTTTAAAAGTTATGCATATTTTGGCAAAACCAAAGCATTGGAAAACACAAATATGCCAAAATAAACATGTTCACATAGATTTTAAGCACATCAAGTCACCATACTTGTGAACATCATGCCAAGATTTCTAATATACAAATTCCTCGTTAATGCTTATGACATGGCATTTTGCATGCACGACATATTTGACATTTTTTTTAGCAAGAAAATATATTATCAACACATTGTAAACTTGCTCAAATTATAGAAATCCAATAATCATGTTACATGCTTTTTATCCAATCATCAGGAATTTTCCACAAAATAATAAAAAAAATCATTTATCATGCATTTTATTCAATCATTCAACTCATAATGCATCAAAAATCATTAACAAAATGCCTCATTTAATCATACAAATAATTTTAGCAAATATGAGTTTTGAGAAGATAGAATTTAAGCTTACAAAACTCCTTTGCTTAAGAATGCTTTGCCTTGATTTGTTGAGTCCACCTTGAGCTATGCTTTGAAGAATTTTTGTGACCTTGCCGAGGGTGGATTTCCAAGCTCTTCTTCTTTTTCATTGGCACAAGCAAACTCCATGGGGGTGTGTTGAGCATTCAAACTCCATTGTTCCATTATAATTTCATGCTCTAACACTCCTACACCAACCAATTTCAAGCATGTTTTGGTACCCAAATTTTCTTGGGTCCATGAAAGTTAGTGCAAATAATTTTTTATCTTTTAAGGATCCATTTCAAACACAATTCATCATTGTTTACAGCATGCTTTGGCACCCATATTTTTCTAACTACTCTTCCTCTAAATATATTTTTTCTATATGTACATGCTTGTGAGGTGTGACCATTCTTATTGCAAAGTGAGCATGTGAGTGATGTATCATGAATAGAATTTTTGCATACAAGAAAATTCTTAAGATGAGTTTCCTTTTTATTTGAATTATATCCTAATCCATCTTTGTCAAAGAAAGCTCTTTGGGTTTCTAACATATGATCCAGCTTTTGTTGACCCGTATAGAATCTAAAAAATGAATTATGCAAGTTTATGTTCTTCTTCTTTACTTCATCAATTTCTAGATTTGCTTTTTCTAATTTCTTTTCAAATTCAAGTTTGGCATTTAATAGCATTTCATTTTCTATTTTCAATTTAGCAATAATCTTTTTATATTTGGAGTTCATGCATTGAAATTCATTTGCTAATTCATTAAAGACATTTTGTAGTTCATCAAAAGTATAATCATTATCTTCACTAGAGCTAGAACTAGCCTCATCATCACTAATAGACATAAAGCATGAGTAGGCTACTTCATCATCTATGATTTGATCATCGGAGCTATCACTATCGCTCCATGCAGCCACAAATGCTTTCTTCTTAGGCTTCCTATCATTTTTCTTTCTAAGTAATGGACATTCTAACTTAGTATGACTCGGTTCATTACACTCATATCACACTAAAGGGTCCTTTTCATTTCTACTTGATTATCTTCTTTGACGTCTCCTATTATTCTCTCACTCCTTCATCCTCATGAACTTATTAAATCTTTTGGCAAATATTGCCATTTCCTTTTCTTCCTCATCTCCACTCTCATCACAATCATCTCTAATTTTCTCATGATTGGAAGATTTAAATGCTACCCCTACTTTCTTTGAAGGCATTTCATTTCTTTTCAATTTCATTTCATGGGTAAGTAAGGAGCCCATAAGCTCATCTAGAGATAAGGTATTAGGATCCTTATACTCTACTATTGCGGTTACCTTTGCCTCCCAAGAATTAGGCAAGCTATTTAAAATTTTCTTTACCATTTCAACGTTGGAATAGGTCTTGCCTAAAGCTTTAAGTCCATTAATTATATCATTAAACCTAGTGAACATATCACTAATGGACTCATCTTCTTTCATCCTAAAGAGCTTATAATCAAGTGTGAGCATACCTATTTTGGTTTCTCTAACTTGATTTGTCCCTTCATGTTAATGGCTAATTTGTCCCATATTTGCTTGGCATTTTCACATAGAGAGACTTTATTATATTCATTGGGACCCAATGCACAAAAGAGAGTGTGCATAGCCTTGGTATCAATTGTGCCAATTTCATGTCATTTGTATCCCACTCATCCTCACTCTTAGGGACATCCTTTCGATCTACTTTCTTCATTGAAATTTTGAGACCATTAACTATCACTCTCCACACTTCATAGTCATTTGATCGCACAAACAACATCATCCTAGTCTTCCAATATGAGTAATTCTCTCCATTGAAAAGTGGAGGTCTAACTAATGAATGTCCCTCTTCTCCTAGGGGTGTACTTATGTTCAAATGAGCCATTTAGGACCATTTTACTCGATTGATGTTAATCCAAATCAATCTCGAGCCTAAGCTCTAATACCATTTGTTGGCTCTATAACTAAACCGAGAGGGGGGTGAATCGATTTTGAGCTACTCTTTAGTTTGTTTTTTGGTTCTTTTAACTTCTCTAGCCTATATTGAATTTTCTGAGTTCTCTAGGCTACACAAACATACAATTCAAGTTCAATTCAACAATCACAATATAAATTCAAATAAGTAAAGAGAGAAGGGAAAAAGAAATGTACACAATTGATTTATAGAGGTTCGGCAACCTTGCTTACGTCCTCTACCTTGAGATACTCCCAAGGATTTTTCCCAGATCCACTAGCTTGAATTTGTTACACTCTTTTTCTTAGGGTCAAGAGTAACCTTTACACCTCTCTTTTTTCCGGGCTCAAAGAGGAAACCTTACACCTTCTTTTTCCGGGCTCAAGAAGGAAACCTTACAACCTCTCCCTTTTATGGCTCAAGGAGAAAACCTTCTACCCAATCCTCACTTATAATGAAGCACTCAAGGGTTCACTCTTTTTTACAAATTGTGAATGGGTATACAAGAGATGTAGTTAAGAAAAGCCTTTAGATAGGCAAGTGATTACAAAGGTTAAGCATAAGAGAAGCCTATACAAGATTTTGTGCTATACTATACAAAGAAGATGAGAATGAAGAATTTTTAGTACTTGAAATGTTGTTGAGACTTGAGGAAGATGGAAAAGATGAAGAATATTGTTGCTCAGCTGTTCCTCTTGCTTTATTGAGCTTCCAAGCCTCTATTTATAGTCCATTAGATGTGTTCTTGACGTTGGGTGAAGCCAAAATCAAAAATTACTGTTGTATCTCACAAAACTAGCCGTTGGAGTGCTTTATCAAGGTAAGGGATCGATCCCATGCTTCAAATTTTCTTCCTGGGAGCATTATGCCATTAGGGGATCAATCCCTTTTACTATTCATCTATTCTGTTAGTCAAGGGATCCATCCCTTCAGGCAGGGGATCCACCTCTTTGGTCAGGGGATCCATCCCTTGCACTATTCATTTACCTTTCTAGGTTTTTAGCATTAAAAACATTCTAAAGCCCATTTTGAGTATTTTTAAATATGACATGACTTTGAAAACATGAATTTGAGTCCAAAAATTTATCAAGTAATTTTCTTAAAATATATTCATTAATTCCATAAGAAAATTACTTAAACCAATAATTAAAAATATTTTCTAAATTGATTAAAGCCAATAAAGATAATCAATTAAATCATGGTTTTATATTTGATAAAAGCACTTAATATGGTTTGTGAAAATCATAATTGATAAAGCAAATTTACAATATGAATCAAACATTTAAGATTACTTAAGTTTTTGTCATTTCAAAATATATATGTCGATTTAAAGCTAACAATTTGTTTTCTTTTATATGTTCAGACTTATTTTGTACAATACTACAGTTGTATAATTATGTGCAGGGGATGTAAAGTAATAGCACAATTATGTAAATATTGATAATAAATAAATATAAATTTTATTTGCAAATATGTTTATTGTTATAAGTAAAAGTGAATAGTGATAAAGACATCACAGACAGCTCAACCAATCACTATTGTGTGTGTGAAATATGATAATTACTATATATCACGGGATGTGAAATACACTTGTATGTGTAAGAGAAAGTCCAATCTCAAAATCAAGGGAAAAATCAATCCTAATGAAAACTTTCAAATCAAAGTTCAAATTTAAGATGGAAAAGATGTGAAGCGAAGTCTAAGATCAACCTATATTGTCCAAAAGTGAAGACTTAATGATTAAAGAGATTAAAACACATCAAATTGAAATACCTAAATTTCATCAACCAAACTAGTAGAGCAGCAGAGGTGTTGATGAGCAATATTGGGTTTGGATCGGGTCTAGGTAAGATATTAAGAATTTGCAAGCATACTTGAGCTTGACTCGATTCGATTATTCAAGTTTAAGTTTTTGTCCAAAACCACTTTTACTATCAATTCTTTTAATATTTTTTTTAAATCTAAAAACCTAAAAAAAAACACATAATAATTAATAATTATAATTAAATAAGTTCAAATAAATTTTTACAAAAAACTACTTATGAATATCTAAAAAATTAAATAAGTTCAAATTAAATTGCACAAAAAATTCAAATTAATTAAAAAATGTATTAATATTGTTGATACCAAAAAGATTGTTGGTTTCTTCAATGGCGTACAAATTTCTTTCTTCTTAGATCAAGCTGCAAATCCATTGGGGTTTGTTGAGTCATCAGGTGTTCTATTATTTCTCCTCAGCCACTTGTGGGCTAGGTGTATCTGGGTATTGGATATAGTAGTAACAAATATATTTTCCAATAACTTTCTTACTTAACATATCTTTAAAAAAATCTTTTTAAAACCTATAAAATACAACATATTAAAAAAAAATCAAATTAACTAAGTTATAAAAAAATTAAAAAAAAAAGTCATAAAATGGATAAGACTAAACTTGAGCTTGAAATTATGAGTCCAATGCTTAATTTGTTTTTTTTATCGCGTCTCATGTGCTAGCACAACTCATCCAATGAATTTAATATTTTTTATTTAAACCCACCACCCAAAGAAGGGACAAACCTTCCATCTTGAACATGCTGCCCTAGCCATAGAAAACTCTTAAAAACCTAAGTTACTTACGAAAGATAATCGATTGGAAGCCGGCTTTGGAAGTTTGAAGGTGCAATCCAGAACCAATAAGTTCTATGCACCTAATCAATGTAATTTGTTTTTAAATGGATGGTAGTTAGTTGATTGAGTAGATACACTGTGGTGAACTAGTATAGAATATATGGCTCCTTCGTTTGCAGCTTAAAGTGAGTTCATTGTTGATGTATTTTCCTATTTTATACATACGCATTTTGGGGGGTTTGAGTCAACTCTCTTGTAAGCACCGTCAAGCAAGTTACCTCTCCATACTTAAATACCCACTAATTACTATGAAATGATCAAATCAACCCTCAATTTCCTGGATTCCAGCTCTTAAGCAATTTGACTTTAACCAACGCGTCAACGTTCTCTTCGGCTTTAGCCATGGCACAAACTGATCAACAGCAACCTCCTGGTAAGTTCATTATATATTCTATTTAGTGACTATATATTGTGTTTGCGATCAAAGCTCCATGTATATACAAATAAAACTCCTTTCTTAGTAGCTAATTATTGCAATCGTTTGTCAAAAAAAAAAATTATTGCAATCGTTGTGATAGCATATCCTCGGCCAAGTGAGATATATCAATCAACCCAACAATGCTATATACCAGAAAAACCGGTGGAAATGTATGCTAACGCCCCTTATGTAGCTCCGCCACCACCCATCGGTTATCCCACCATGGACGGCACTGAGTACCCTCAACATGCTCCTCCGGTCCACACGCAAAGCAAGGGTGATGACTTTTGGAAAGGATGGTGAGTCATGGCTTTTGGTCTCTCTCTATCTTTCTCTGTGTCTGATTTTTTGTGCTTTTTTATTCTTTCTTTATACCTAATTTGAAAGTAGACTGAATTTTGGATTTAAAATTTTAAATCTTATCTATGGATTTTTGGATTCAAAGATATTTATGTTTGATGCACGTATAAAAAAAATGATTGAATTGTAAAAATAATTAATCACATCCTTTTAATATAAAATGATTTAATCTTTTCCAAAAAAAATAAAAATGATTTTTAATCCCGCATGTATGATTAGCTGATAAAAGATACGGAAACCATGTTAGACATGATGCTTGAAAGATTTAGCTTTGATCATGAGTTTTCATTATGGTCATGGAACTATAATTCCATCCTTGGTTATTGACCATCTTGAGTGGTGTTTGGGTTTGACTATGATTTTGGAGTTTGTTCTTCTACTTTTGTGCTTTTGTCTTCTTGATCTTCATCTTTGGATGTTCGCTTATGGAGGAGTTGAGCTTTTGGTGAATTATAGAACTTTAAGGGAATTTTTTTTTGGGCTTTTTCTGGGTTGGGCTCCTATCTGATGACCTTTTCGGCGTACTTGTTCTGTTAGGTTGGTTGTGTAGCATCTTTGATGCTCTAAATGGCGCTTTGGCACTCATTTCTATTAAAATTATTTTGGCTTAACAAACAAATAAATAAATAAAAATACCTATATTTTATTTTTAAAATTTATGTTTAAAAATTAATTTAAACTTTTTGATAAGATAGCAATGGTCATTGATTAATTTGATTATTTTAGATTATTTTCTCCTTTTTAATTTTCACTAATTTTTCTTCTTTCTTTTTTACCTCTTTTTTTTTGTTTCTTTGTTTCTCTCTTTTTTTTAATATAGAGAAATATAGTTTAGATAAAATAATAATTTTAGAAATTAATTTTTTTTATTTATTAAATAAACAATGTTCAAAACCATTTTTAAAAAATTGAACCTTAAATATAAAATTTTTTATTAATTATATTTTTTTATTTATAAAATTTAAAATTTGAAATTTAGCTAGAATTTTATCTTATTTTTAAAATTTTAAATTTATTTTTTTCTATTCTCTTTTTTTTGTTTTCAACAATAAAAGAAAGAAAAAGAAAAGAAAAGAAAAAGAAAGGAAAGGAAAAAATAAGGTAAGATTTTTTGTCATGCACCAAATCATGCCCAAATATAGTATTTATTCAAATAATATACTTAAGTTTGGTTGCGCTGTCTGCCATGTCTTCACTTTCACATCCAAAAGAGTATATGTAGATATTAAAAACTTCTAATTTACATATATTAATCTAATTTCAATTTACATCCTAAGTATGAAATTTACATAAAATAGTACTGTCTAAAACAGTTTGAATACATAAAACTTGTATGCCTCAACAGAAATCTATAACCGCATGAGGGATACTAAAGCGAAAGTCCCCGCGAGCTAAAGCAGATAACTACTACAAATAATCTGGAATGAGAGTAAGACGGGGTAAGCTTATGCCCAATAAGAAATATATATAATAGAATTGATACTGTGCATAACTATATGTAAGTATCTTAAAATATGCACTTTAGCACAAAAACCAATGATCATAAATTACTTTGGCACGATATTCGAAAAAAAAATACTATAGTAGATTAGATAACTAGGTTGAGTACAAAAGGATGCTTTAGAACACCTCACTTGTCCCGACATCCAATTCCAACTATAAAGAGTTTATTAAAGTTTAATCAATTGCAGAATTCAATAAGTGTTCAAAGTAGCTTCCATGATGCAGTTCATAATTCATTCAAATAATCAATTTCCAAAACACTCCGTAAACAATATCAAAGTCAATTTCAATAATTAATATAAAGATCAAAATGAATTTAACAATAATCCAAATTCATAAATCAATAAAGTCTGGGAGTGCCTGGAATACCAGGAATTTGCCACCCTAATAAAACAATGGAGACAAGACATCACCCAATAGACTCATGCAATAGGACATATGACCATAGTCAGAATAAATCCTTAGTGTATAATAGCTAGGTGACAACTGTGGGCATTGAGACGTGGCTAAGGTCTAACAGCATCAATGGTCAATCATACAATCATACACTCATAGAAGCATGTGCCCGAAGGTAGCTATAAGGCCAATAGTCTCAAAACAATTCATAAAACAATTTCAAAGTGTTCACGAAGATCAATTTAGTAATTAAATCTTCAATTAGTCCATAAAGCATTAAAATCAAAATTCATTACACTTGAAGTATAAAAATTCACCAAATATTCTCAGTTCAATAATAGTTGTCCAAAAGATTTTATTTGCGCATCACAGTGACATGGAAATATGTATGCACCAGAAAACGTTTAAAAATTAATAAAAATCCCATTGAAAACGAAGTTACAAAATTCGTATGCATATGAAATCTTTGGAAGCTATCAACCAAATTTCATTTTTCACTTCATTTCCAAATAATACCATTGATGATTTCAAAGATTTAATGCTATTTCTAGAAAATTTTGGTAGCATAACAGTTATATTTATCCTAATCTCCCTACAAGAAATGCAGTTTATGAACCACAACTCTAGTGTTCCAATCTCAACCAAAACATGAAATCCAATATCACAATAGGCACTTTTATCATTCCACATGGAACATAGTATCCATATGTTTCTTACATATATCCTTTACCTGACAAATTCTTGCAGTGTTGCAAGTTAGCACTAGTTTCCTCCTCGAACTTTCGAGCTGCAATTCATCACACAAATGTTGTCAATTCTTTATACTTTAGCTACCAAGAATGCTTAACTCATTAAGACCTGGCACATTGCCTATTGCAATCTTAGTTTTAGTCTACTTCCTACCGATGCTAGCACTGCATATTGTCAAAACACCTTCATTTTTAGTTCTGATTTCGCCTACAGTCTTGTATTAATTTATACATTATTTTAGAACTCAAAACACATCAAATTGAGCACTCTTTCAACCTCCCCTTCATTAGGCTGAAACTTATTCTCTCTCTTACACCATTCATTTCTTCAATTTAAACTTAAATTTATGTTCTACAATTATTCTACATTGATTCTACATTAAATTAACATCAAACAACACCTTGTTCATGCACACCCATTATTGGCCAAAACCCTAAGGAAGTGAATTTCATGATTTCAGTTCAATTTAAGCTTAAATTCATATCTAAACACCTTAAACACATAGTGTAGAATCATTAAATCATGGAAAATTCAATCTTTCTCTCACTTACCATCTTGTCTGAAAGTTGTGGGAGTGCTTACCTTTGGATTTTGGCCACTTTGGCACTTGATTTTGGTATTAGGAGTTAGAGCATTGAAAACTGAACAACTTTGGTAAAGATAGTTTTCAGTTTTAGGTTGGTTTCTATGGGTTTTCTCAAGGTATGAAAATGGTGGAAATGGGAAAGAGAAAGAAGGCGGATGGCAAGAAGAAGACCCAAAAAAATCATTTTAAATAATATCTTTTAATATAAATAACCATTTTGCCCTTAAAACATTAAAATATAACAATTTTACCCTTAGCAATTTGACTTCGTTGAAAACAATCTGTCTAGCCGTCAAAATATTTTATTCAATCATAAAACACCTCTATTTAACATTCTTTAATCATTGTTTGGGATTTTGTTGAGGTTTGACTGCCCATTTAGGTGAAATTAGCAAAATAACCCTAACTATTGAATCGCGTAATTTTTCACTTTTACACCTGATTTATTTCATCAGTTCATATGGCCTAAAACTTTATTACATGAGAAATTATCTATCACTGATAGTTGATCGAAAGTCAATTTAGTTCAACCGTTATTCATGAAAGTTCTATTGGCCTTTGGACTTATTGTCATTTTCTAATTTGTTTGCATGTTTTTCAAAACATGCATAAACGGATGAGTTTGAGGTGTAGATTCTTACCACCACTATATTTGGCTCTAAATGATGTGTCCATCAAGTTTCACCTCCATTGGGACACCAAAAGTTAAGTGGGGCCCACCATGTAATTCTTTTTTATACTTACAAAACAAGTGGCATTTAAACACTTGTAAGACATCTACTCTTCCTAACTTCACTAATAATATGTAAGAATGATAGAAATTATGAATCTCACCTTTTTTTTTAGTGAAAGTCCAAAGTATTTTTTTTAAACAATCATTTGAAAATTTTATTTTTCTAAAATAAAACTTAAAATCATTAAAATTAGTTTAAATTTAAATCATAAAAAATAAAAAAGGAAAAATATAGAAAAATATTTGTAATTAATTTTTTAACAAAATTAGTCTTTTGAAAACATTTAATATTTTTTAAAAGCTCAATATTTTATTGAAAAATTGAATTTCTTTTAAAAAAATAATTTAACTTTCAACTATAGAAAATATGGTAATATTTTTTTGTTAAAATATTTTTTGAATTATATTTATTGAAAATTTATAAATTTAAATTATATTTACTTTAGAACCTTGTACATTTGATAAAAATTTATTTTATCATGCTCTTAATTTTACCCGTATAAATATGATGAAAAATATATACAAATCATATATCTTATTATTGATCATTATACACACTAGCCTTGTCCAAGAGTCGGGTCATCCATTAAATGCTGAAAGTCTATCCAATTTTGGGGAGGATTTAGGCAAAAATATTGGATGCAATTAATAGGTTTGGAAAGAATTTTTAGGCTCGCTTTTTGATTTGAGCTTGACCATTCGATACCCAGGCCCAACCTAAACATAATTAAAATTAAATTTTCTTAATATATTTACTAAGCATAGTGTAGTTATATGTATATGAAATATTATTAATTAATAAACATGGTTAAATATATTTAATATTTGCAAATTGATATATAAATTTTGACAAATCAAATTAAAATTTAAAAGGAATAAAAGAATAAAAAATAAACAAAAAATTAAAATACAAAAAAATAGGGTCAGGCCGGACTCGAACTTGTATGATAGAATAAAAGACAATCTTGGATTAAAAGTCGACCCAAATTTGTACGCCATGTTAGGTTCGGGCTTATATATAATCTATTATATGGCATAGGCTCGACTTGAACTCAGCAATGGCTTGGCCCATGGACAACCCTAATACACAAAATATAAGATAGAATGATATCATTTAATCTAATCTAATCCTTTCTATAATGTTGTACTATCTTATCTTCTCCTTCATCTTATGCACTAAAAATTATCCTAAGCACTAATAATTGGGATGTCATATTTTTTTAGGATGATTTGTGTGTTTTTTTAATTCATAGGAAGGTACAAGGGGGAAAGGAGATTCAAACCTTAAATCTAATCTCCCTTAAAGAGGAGGTAACAATTGCTAGGTCAAGTCTTAGTCGTTTGTGTGTGTTTATTTTGCTTCATTATCGATGATTATATATATTTCTAACATGTCAGTTTTGATCCCTTGCAGTTTGGCTGCCGTATGTTGCTGCTGTGTCTTGGATTGGTGCTTCTGCTAATTAATGAAGTCTACCATAGATATCTAAATATTGATAATGCAATTGGCGCCCACTCAAGCCTTTTTTTTTCCCTTCCGGATTTCCCATCTAGGTTAAAAATTATGCTTTTCACTCTACTTGATATACTTATTTTGTTTCAATATTTGCAATTTATATATAACGAATAAGAATGTACGCTTTTATGATGATGGAAATTCAGAATAGTATGTAAAACTCTGAAACATCAATAAACCTAATTGCTTTAGGAAAAAAAAAGCGGTCTCGAAAGAGTTGTCATTGATCAAATTAAGATACTTCGTTTGTATCCATTAACCAAACATTAAACAATGCTTGACTTCTCAAAGTGGTTAGATTTTCTAATCTAACTGCTACATTTCTTCATACAATTATATGTTGTGCTAAAGCCTAAATGGTACTTCAAATTTGATATGATAAAAATGATGATAGTGCATGTAAATAAGACAAGCTTTACATACCCAAAAAAAAGAAAACAAATTTTAGGTAATTAAACGTTTATGTCTCTTTTGAGTTTTGATGAACAATGGATCATAGGCAAAAAGAAAGAGGCTTTGATTTAGGCAAAGGTTTTCACGCTTTGCCTATTCTTATGCCTAAATTAATTAATTAATTAGAATTTGCTTTGATTTAATCAAAGGTTTTTCGAATCTTTGTTGCCTATACACGCATGTTACTATATATATAGAAAACAACCAAAAGAAAATCTTTAATTAAGTTGGATAAAAATAATAATAATAATAATAATAATAATAATAATAATAATAATAATAATAATAATAATAATAATAATAATTTGGCTCTAATTTTCTTATCAATCAAGGAAGAAGTAAAATAAGACAAAATTATAGAACAAGAAATATCTTATGTTCAAACAATAGGAATAAATAACTAGTTAGAGAAATAAGAATATCTAAATTCTAGTCAAATTCCTAGAGCTAATCTTCATGAAGGAACTTATGATAAATTAAGTCGGATAGCCTAAGGCAAGGAATTACTCCTAATACACAAAATGACTAATCTTCACTCCCGAGATTTGGTTTGTCCTCTGAATTGTTCTTCACTTCTTTTCCATCATCATCACCTTCATCTTCGTATGCTTTCTCTTGTCTTGTTGATGCCTCATCTTCTTTTTCTTCACTCTGCCAAATGCATTGAAACTATGCATCAAATTTGCTACATTAATTGAAGATTAACCATCATGTATAAACCGTTCACGATAAGCTGAAAAAAAATTAATTTATGCACTCTAGAAAACAAAATTAAGCAAAGCTCTGAAAAAGGTTGTCAAGATTTAAGAAGTTTTTATTCATTTTTTTGAAGTTTTTTCTGTTCAGTAAAAAAAAAGAAATGAATAGGTAAATTATTAATCAAAGGAGACCTTTAATATGATGCAAAATAGAAGTACAAAAAAATTTAAGGCATTAGGTAATCCATCATAAATTAATTGGTTTGGAGTCATTAAGATAAATATATATATATAAATATATATATATATATATATAAAATTCATTTACAAAATATTTTATTATATTTATGAGAATTTTTTAAATTATTGGTTAATAAGAAAATGCTAAATAACAAATTTTCTTTTTTTTTTGGTTACACTAAATAACAAATTTTCGCTATGTAATTTATATAACTAATGTCCTATAGATTTTAAATCTATATGATTTAATATATATATATATACACACACGTACATATACAATAAAGCAATTCTATGATTAAATTCAATTTATTATGAAAAAAAAAACTTGACGATAGAGAATTAGAGATAATAAAATAAATACATATAACTAAAAATTAAGCACAAGTGAATTTTAACAGGATTAAAATTAACTATGGCAGAAAAGAATTAAGTTGCAAACAAAAATTAAGAACTACTAAGACAGACTGCAATCACCTTATCATCACCAAGCAGGTCCAGTGTAACTTGGTTCCCAACAATAATTCTCTCCTCGCCAACACCATCATTCTTGGAATTAACACCATCTTCTGCAACGTTCATTTCTTCTTGACTTTTTGGCGGATCGCAGAGCTTTGTTTGCTTCATTGGTTCATTGTTATCAGCCTTTGGGGTACTCATGCAACCCCCTAAATTCTTCAGAGCACCTAAGAATTTGCTTTTAAACCCCATGGCTGATAGTTTTAAAGCCTATAAAAATGTTGCTTGTAAAATGAAGTTGAATGAGACTGCGATTAGGCTTGGTTTATGCGGAACCAGGGTATTTAGCTATTTATAGAGGTGGTTTCTAGGGTTTTTTTTATTTATTTGTTTTGCTAATTACTGATTCCGTATCCCTTGTTTGATACAGTGCTGTTGGAAAAAAATGTTATTTATGGAAAAAGTGTCCTTAATTGTAGAGTATAGCTTCATAAATATAGAATCAAAGAATATGGAAAGATATATTACAGACTGTAAAATCTGTTTGCACTCTATTTTTTAGGTCCTTATGACTCAATTCGTGTTGAAATGTACAATTGCAACGAAGCCAATTGATCACATGTGTGGTAGCTTTTGAATTTCTTGACTAGGGCATTATATATGAGTAAATGCATGTATTTTTTTTTTCATTCTAAAATAATTGTATGAACGTTGTTGCTGATCATCCAACTGTTTTTTAATTTTGCCTAAGAATTGGGATGCAAATTAAGACAGCCCTGCAATTCCTCGGTATGAATGTTTGATTAAGGGTACATTTCTATCCCCAGTTGACTACTGTGCAGTTAGGTTGAGGCTTTTGTCACGTCTCGCATACTTATTCGAGGCCTGATGGACGGGTGAGGCCGCACGATTGCCAGCTTAAGCCCCGAGTACGTGACACTTTTCACTGCACTGGTCCATGATTGTCTCAATGGTAACATGAGTGTAAGGCTCGGGTATCTAAGGATGCCAAGATTCGAGCCTCAGCAAACGCGCTCAAAGCATTATCCTGAGTTCTTCAGGAGCCTTGGGACAAAGCCGTGAGGGTGGGCGACCTCCCAGAGCGGACAATACGTTGTTAGTGATTGTGGGCGATCGCCTACTCTCGTTGTCAAGGCAAACCTAGGGAGTGTGGGACTCCTAGGGGATGCTCGCCGACGGTCGATTCGATCGGGCGAGGCCTTGACGATTGTAAGAGTAAACCTGAGGCGTGTGGATCGCCTAGGGGATGCTCACCGACGGCCTGGTGAGACAGGCGAGGCTCTTACATAGTGTCTATTGCAACTAGTGAGCGAGCATTTTCTGCTATGAAGATCATCAAAACAAGACTAAAAAACAAGATGGAAGATGAGTTTCTTACAAACAATTAAGTAGTCAACATCGAAAGAGAGATTGCTGAGACTTTTAGTTCAGACTTACTTCTTGAAGATTTTGTTTCTTTAATGCTTTGCTTGGTAGGAAGGATGAAAAGGGGTGAGGATGGAAATTTGCTAATCTAATGGTTAAGTTTCAAAACCATTTTTCTATTTTGTAGCTTAACCATTAGATTAGCAAATTTTCTATCCTTATTCATTTCCATCCTTCCTACAAGCAAAGCCTAAAAGAACATCACTCACAATTTTAGATAAAATTATTTATTGGCTTAATACCTACATATGCCTTCAACATTTACCATAAATTGAAATTAAACCATCAATGTTTAATTGCATAGAAATCAGTCAATTAAGTTTTATTTTAAGCAATTAAAACCTAAACGTTTCAAAATAACAAAATTAAGTCCATTTTCGTTAAATTCTTTAACTACAATTACCCTTGCACAGCAATTAAAATTTAATGGCGTTAGAGGGACTTAACGAAAATGTACTTAATTGTTTTAAAATAAAACTTAATGGACTAATTTCAATGCAATTAAATGTTGAGAGTTTAATTCCATTTTTGCGGTAAATATGAATGGCTTATTTGTGTATTAAATCTTATTTATTTGATGTATTTTCTTTCTTTATACTTTAATTTATGAATTATTAAAATTTATAATATCTTGTATATTTATGTTATTAATACATAATGATAGAACTCAACTGAATATATATAGTTTTACATTTTTAGTTGGCCCCTCCAAAAATCAATGGTCAAGGTGTAAGAATCACTATTTTATAAATCATTATTAAATTAATTCAATATATTTTTAAGTCATGAGGAGTATGGAAAATGATTTAGGGCTTTGTTTGGAGAAAGAATGAATTATGAAAATTTTGGAAAAAGTAAGTGATGTTTATTATAAGAGCTTAGGTGATTAGCCTTATGAATATTTTAATATATTATTTATTTCATCTCTCATGTGGCCAACCAACCACTTTGTAGACCAAGAAAAGAGGAAAAAAATAAAATAAAGAACAAAGTCAAGAAACGTAAGAAAGCAACATCAGAAAGTAAGATATTTGGTTGCAAAGCTTATGGAATAACCTTCAAGCCTTATTTTATTATTTCTTTTATTTCCTTTATTAAGTGACTGGCAGCCACATTTTTTAACCTAGCAAAAGCCAAAAATAAAAGAAAAAACGTGAGAGCTTGTAAGAAAAGAGAAAGTCGTGAGTTACCCAAGCAGCAACCGGATTTTATTGCCATTTTTCGTCGTACTTCCAGCTAGTTTTAGCCTTTCCTCCCTTCATGAAAGTAGTTCCAAATTCTCTCCTCTATATCAAATGGAGACCATTTGGCTGGTGAAAAGTTTGCTGGAAGCCATATCTGTCAAGCTGCCCTGTTTTGACGAGATTAAGAGAATCACTTTGTTGGGCAGAAACGATTAGGAAAATGACCTTTTCTTGAAATGGCCAAGAAGGACCAATTGAATCCCTGCATCTTCTCTACCACATATCCGAAAATCAGCTCAAACAGACCACATTTGATAGGGGAAATCTGTTCTAGAAATTTCTACTGCACAGGGTAAGTAGTGCTGGAATGTTCTGTTCTTTCTGAACTAGATATAGGTTGCATTCCTTATTTTTCTAAGTCTATTTCTAGTGTTATAATAGTGTAAAACTGATCCTAAAGTATTGTTTTAAGTCTTAGCCAAATGGGTTTCCATAAGGAAAGTGTAAGGAGACAAGGGGGCTTTTGTTGTTGATAGTATAATTCATGTTAATGAACACGAGTTAAATGTAATGGAAGCTTTAAAGTGAAATTTGGACTTACATATAGGAAGATAAACTTTAGGCCTAAGGAAAGGCAATGTAATAAATTCACCTTTGAAGTAAAATGACACTGGTAAATGAGAAGTAGATGAGTACTAATATGAATGGTGAAGTTGGAACGATCGAAAAGATCGTATAGTGACTTTTGTCACATTATAGCTAAAGTGCAGCTAAGAAAGAGTAACAAGTAGTGAGTGTTAAATAGCTATGTGTAAGTGTAAGGTGGTAAATGATATTGTCTATATATGCTTGCAGTGTTAACGACACAATTTGGTGGTATACAGTACACGAATTTTCAAGCTTAAACGAATGAGCTTAATCCTTACTTTCGGTAAGTTGACTATGCAAGCTACGAGTAGTAGCTTACAAGGTAAGTACCCTACATAAGCTACAAGTAATGATATATAGAATAAGTGAAAGGACTATGAAGTAAATGAATTGATTTGGATGTGAATTTTGAGATGTGTTGCTATTGGGGATATGAATTGTTTTTTCTTACAGGCTGGATAATGACATATCCTAATCTCGTCTTATTGCATAAATTTTGAAAAATTGTTAAAAGATGGATGTTGATCTCTATGTCTACATCATGTATTGCATCTTTATGCATAATTGGTTTTATGAGATTTAAGCTTACGCGAAGTTTATATGAAACGTATGAAAGCTTTTACATCTCATTTGCATCATGTTTTGAAGTATGTGAATGATATGACTTTATGGCATATTCATATGAGTTTTTGCATTAAGCATGCATTGCTTGTACATCCTATTGATATGAGACTTCAAAACATGAGATGATTTCTAGTTTACAGACTTTTACGGCATCCCATTGTACTATGAGACTAATAGAGCATATGGAACATGCCCGAGTAGTTGATACTCTTAGATAGGCAATACGAGGGTTGTCCAACATTGTCGTTGCCAGGTTCCAATTCTGGCTGATCACTAGGATTGGAGATAACGGGGATCTATGGCCATAGGTAACACCCTAGTTCCGATGTAACGAGGACTGCTTGCTGATAGCTACAGAAGGTTAAGACTTTATTTGTCGAATTACTGGGTTTGCCTAACGAGAAATGTTTAATGAACATGGTATATGAGATTACATGATATGTGAGTGAACTTTACAAAGCATTGTTTTTATGAGAACTACATGGTTTGACAAAACCAATTTTGCATCGTTTTGTGTGCATGACATCGATTTTACCATAAAGGCATTGTGATGAAACATTGCATATGAGTATGTGATTGGATGTAGGATTGTAGTTGTGATGTCAGGTACCCAGGGAAATAAGGTACTTGAAAGTATCCTCCCATTTGATACCTGGAAAGCTCCGACAGCATCACCGGAGTCCTAGACTAGAAATACGAAATTGTGATATTGAGTTACATGCGATATGAAATTTAAATGAGTTATTGATATGTGATTTTATACGAAACACATGTTGCATGCATTAGTGGTGCTATATCCTGTTTGTTACTATCTATGCACTTGTGTAGTGGCTTATTGAGCTTTCCCTAAAGCTCACCCTTTTATTCTCCTCCACAGGTTAAGCTGAGATAGCAACGTTTGATAAGAGCTGTACCTCATTTTGACGTTTCAAGCTAGACGTCAGGCTTCAGTTCATAGTTCGGTATATAAGTTTACTATTCATATGTACTTGGAATTGTTGATTTTGTACAGTAATGTGAGATGTGATAAGTATGAATATGTGATTACTTTCAAAAATCGGGTTAAAACGGGATGTAAATGAGTGTTTGTTGAATGTTGATGTGAATAGTGTCAAGTATATAACAATTTTTGGTTGAGAAATTTTTTAACGACTTTCAGGTTAGCCAAAAATTATGAAAATTTCCCAAATATTCCATTGGACTGTATGAGAGTGCGATAGGCCATTTTGGGCCAAAGATATCGGAAAATGAATAGTATTTTGATTTGTTGTTTGGATTGTGTTGCAAGGGGTTTTCTGTAATTAAGCGAAAATGCTGCCGAAATTTAGTTTTAAGTGATTTTAAATTATGAAATGAATTGGGATCTAAGGAAATCAACCTTGAACCGCTAGTGAATAGTAAACTGAAATTGAAAGATAAGACTACTCGTATAGTTAAAGTAAAAGGAAAAAGTTAACCCCAAAATTCGTTCTTCCACTATTTCATTATTGAAATGTCTCGTATTACAGGGTATGACACAAGGTCGCCACTACTCACCGCCATAGTAACTAGTCTCATCACCATCATTGTTTTCATTCTCATGAAATCAATCTAAGCACCAATCTAATGAACCCTAAACCACATGAACCAGGACAAATAGAGTTGTACAAGTCTTTAGAGACTGAGGAAAAGGGGAAAGTAAGAGAGTTAATAAGAATTAAATTACATTCTTGATGCACTTGTTTCTCGTCGAAAAGCATTTACATCACAAGATAGATATTTAGCTTTGATAACAAATATTGGAACTGGAAAATTATAACAGTTTCTCCTAAACATGTAGTGGAAAGATAGCACATAAATAAACTTGTTCACATTTGAACAATCCGTTTAATTGAACAGGATTTTTTTAGGTTATATTACTATAGACTTATTTTTAATTTAATTTTAATTTTAAAATATTCATATAATGTTTTTTCATATTTTGATGGCATTTAATTTAAATGAGTTCAATCGATTGGGTCAAGTTTGAACATAATTTTTAGAAGTGTTAATTGAACCGATTTGATCCAATTCGACATATGAACACTTATATGCACAAAATAATGTTGATGATTTTTTTGCCCTACAACAATGTTATTGATTTGAATACAGCACAAGAATTAAACCAATGATTTTAACAAACATTAACACACAATCATAGTTCTTTTTCATCCAATTGGATTTCACATGTTCTTTAAGCTTAAAACCTCATACAAAACTTATCTCAAAAAAAAAAAAACCTCTAACAAAAATAACTAAACTTCATTCACTACTAAAAAAATTAATAGTGTGTTTGGAAGAGTGATTTCAAGAGGAGAATTCACTTCAATCAAAATATTCAAAAGTCTAAAATCAAATTTCTTATTATTTGACAAAAAAATTGAAGAATTCTAAAATTTAAGGGAAATTTCAAGAGGGAATTTGAGATGTTGTAATTTTCTCTTGATAATCTATTAAAAAGGTGATTTTTTTTTGCACAAAAAAAGGTGATTTTTTAAAATTCCTCCAAACCTTCACCTACTTTAATGCACCTTGCCCACTATTAAATATAAAAGTCAAAAAGAAAAAAATATTATTTTATTTAAATATAAATAAAAATATAAATATATTTTTTCTTATTATTAATAATATTTATACATTTTTGTAAATATAAGAATACATATTGCATTTTTTTAATTTTTCTTATATTTAATATAATTGTATTTCTCTTAGAATTATTTTTTATTCTATCAAGTCCTAAGAGTCAATTTATTTCAAAAAAGTATTTATCAAAATAACACAATTACAAGTGTTAGTATTTTCAATTGTTGCATTTTCAAATTCTTCAAAATTTCAACTTTTCTCATCCACATGCACCTTAAAATACTATGTATAAAAAATGTAATCTATGAAAAGACTACATTTTTACAGTGGCGAAGCCACACAGTGGAGTCAATTGACCTTATTGAATTTTAAAATATTAAAAGTTTCTTTTAAGTATGATATAGTAAATTTTTGTATAATTTTTTATTGACCCCATTAGAATTAAATAAAAATATTAAGAGATAAATCAAATTATAAATAAAATTCATCTTTTTTTATAAAAAAATAAATAGTATATATGTAACTTTCAAAAATAATTCTTAAAAAGTTTTTTATTTATATTATATGTATAATATAATAAACTAGTAAGAATATTTGATTAAAATATGAAATACGACTTCTAAGACATGATTAAATGAGATTAATTTACAAGTTTTCTACATATTCAAAAATATTATTTCCTTGCCGATTAATAAAACTTTTTCTCAATAGTAAAGATGAGGTTTTGAAATCTGAGTGGCGCTCAAGTTCCTGTTGGACTCTTTCTGGTCTAAATATAATAAAACACTTCAACAAGAAGAGATGCTATAGTTTCAGGCGTCCCGGTCCAAATGGGTTCAGTATGGAGATCGAAATACTAAGTTTTTTCATACAACAAGAGTGATTAGGAGGCATCGAAATAGAATTTTGACACTTAAAAAAGAAGATGGCTCATGGTGTGATGATCAAAGGGAGCTAAAAGCTTTGATTATAGACTATTTTAAGAATTTGTATTCCTCTGAATTGGTTGATTTAGACTTTTGCAGTTGGTGTCCTAGTCCTAATTTCATATTTGATGCGCAAGTAATGCAGATATTGGGACAAATCCCACATGACAATGAAATTTGGGGAGCATTGTGTTCTATGCCTTCGTACAAGGCTCCTGGCCCAAATGATTTGCACTTATATAATTAACTTATTGAGTCCTCACTCATTAAAATCTATTCTAATCCTTGTTAGATTAAGCACAAAGTTGGGGAAGCATTTTGAATCTTTCCAAAAGCTACTGAGGCCTAAAATATCGTCTCAACTCTCCGAGGATATTTCATTGATCATTTTGGTATAGCATGATTCTTTTGTTATTTAATTGTTATTTCAGATTGTTTTTTATTTAATACTATAGGTTGGGATGCAAACTAAGATTACAGAATGTTTCTATAACATTTTGAAGCTTTCATCTTAGTGGAATGAAAATTAAGTTAAATACTGATTAAACCGTAAATTATGCATGACTATGATGTTGGTATGAATGTCACCCTAATGATATATGTGGTATTGAGTTAGTTGTGGATATCTAGGATTATAAAGAGATTATGTTGTCTTTACAGGTATCAAAGTGGAACCTTGAGCAATTAGCTCTAAATAAGGCAAGAAGTTAACAATTTCATATTGACACTACACACACACAAACAAACCTGTTAAGTTAGGAAAAAGCGAAAATTTTGCTCGAAATTTCCTATGCATCTATAAGGGTGTGATAACCGTAAATTTTTCATTTATTGGAAATAAATATTAGAGAAAATAAATCAGTGAAAATAAATAAAATTATGAGAACGGGATATTGGTGAAAATCTCGAGAATTAAGGAAGTGATAAATCGAGAAATACGAGTGAAGGAAAATAAAATTGGAATTATGAAAAATAATGGAAAGAGGAGATTTAATTTGGATAAATGGGAATCCAAATTAAATAAGAAAAAGAGAAATATATTTATATAATTATAAATTATATAAATGTATTTTTATACAAATACATATGTATTGATATATTATATAGTATATATTAATATACAGAGGTATATATAGATATATATACTATTGTATAAATTTAAATAATACATATGTATTAAATATGACATAATATGTATATATGAGTATATACATATTTGAAAAGAAATGTAAATATGATTTTACATTTATTATGATTTTCGGTGATTTTCGGTAAATTTCAGTAATTTTTCCATAATTTTTCAGCAGTATAACGGTTGCCGATTTGGCTAGCCTCCTGTACGAAAAATCCAGTTTATATTTCTCAACCGGTATTTCACCACAATTTAAAATCGATAAATCACCACAAATTTCAAAACCAATCATTATAAATTGCATTTATAAATTAAATGCATAATTTAAAACATGTGGCCAAATATCCTTACAGGCGGCACATTTCTCCCTTATCTGTTTCGGGTCGATGACTACCTCTCGAAGGTCGCGCCTGTGTTCGCCTCGCCCGATTCCATCGACTCGGTTATCGAGGGAATTTTCTGGAAATTAAAATTCTAAAATTTGGAATTTTTTCATAATTATTTAAATAAATAATTTATTTAAATAATTTAACACTTTCCGAGATTTCTTATCGATTCCCGTAATTCTCGCGATTTCTCGTAATTTTCGAATTCTTGGGAATTTTTCAAATTCTCTGAATTCCTTTTCTTTTTCCTCTTTTCTTTTCTTTTCTTTTCTTTTTCTTTTTCTTTTTCTTTTCTTTTCCTTTCTTTCCTGGCCGGTTCAGGCCCTTTAGACCGGTTGCCTTCCCCGGCGATCGATTCTCCAGCGGTTCGGTGGCCCCGTAGCTGGCCGGCACCACGGTGAAGTCGGATCTGGCCTCCGTTCGGTCTGGATCGGCGGCAAGGTGGCGGATCTACTCGATTTTTGGCTCGGTTTCTCTCCTCCTCCGTCGGCCTTCCTCCGTCGTCGTTGGCCTCACCGGTGGCCTCCTTTTCCTTCCCCTCACCTCCGCCGAGGTCGAGGTGGCTGTGGAGGTGCCTGGACCGGCTGGCACCGCCATTTCCTTTCTCTTCTCCCTTCTCGGCTTCCGCCGGATTTTCCTTCGATTTTCCATCTTTCCCGCCGTTTCTTTTTCTCTTCTGGTCACCGGCTTCTTCTCCTCTCCTCGCTGACGCCATCTGCCTCCCTCGTCTCTCTTTCTTTCTCCAGCGACAGTGGCCGGCAGCCACTTGGGGAGGAAGAATCGGGATGCTTCCCGATTCTTTCTTCTCTATTTTCTTTTTTTTGTATTTTATTTTTATTTTCTGATTTAATTCTATACCTATATATACATATATATTATATATACACAATACATATAATATTATTATTATATATATTATAGTACTATATAAATATATTATATATATAAAGATATATATATTTTATGTATTATCAAAATACATATTCAGTATATATATATATATATATATATATATATATCTATTTGTTTAATTTAAATTACTTAACATTTATATATTTTATATAAATGTAGTAATAATAATAATGATAATAATACAATATATATATATATATATTGTATTTACAATATATATATATGTACAATTCAAATGTAAAATCATATTTACTTTTCTTTTCAAATATATATATATACTCATATATACATATTATGTCATATTTAATACATAGGTATTATTTAAATTTATACAATAGTATATATATCTATATATATACCTCTGTATATTAATATATACTATATAATATATCAATACATATGTATTTGTATAAAAATACATTTATATAATTTATAATTATATAAATATATTTCTCTTTTTCTTATTTAATTTGGATTCCCATTTATCTAAATTAAATCTCCTCTTTCCATTATTTTTCATAATTCCAATTTTATTTTCTTTCACTCGTATTTCTCGATTTATCACTTCCTCAATTTTCGGGATTTTCACCAATATCCCGTTCTCATAATTTATTTATTTCCACTGATTTATTTTCTCCAATATTTATTTTCAATAAATGAAAATTTTACAGTTATCACAAAGGGTAAGTATCTAGTCGCAGCCTCTAGGTCATGACAAATTTAATGGTATTAGAGCTGAGTTTGTCTAATGTATGTCAATGTAGATAAGTTAGAATAGTTTACAACCCATAGTACTGGTTTGCCTGAATGTGAAGTGCTAAATAAGTGCAGAAACTGTTCTAAATGCATTTGTTTGTGCTGTTGGATACAAAAATAGAAATGAGGAGTGGACAAGGCCATGTGTGAGATGTCGTATTTTGAAGTACTGTTTAATTTTATTTATGTAATTAAGAATATTGAATATTTTATAATTACTAAATTGTTAATTATATTTTAGGTATAAAGGCAAAATAGTAGGTGGGCCCCACTGACCCTTTTAAGGTCCCGATGGAGGTGGAACTTGATGGATTTAATATTAAGGGTCGGAAACTATGATGGTAAGAATCTTAACCTCAAACTCAATTATTTCTGCATGTTTTGAAAAATGTGCAACAATTTGAAAAATAACTGTTTAGTCCATAGGCCGTCGAAATTTCTATAATAATAATGGTCAAACTAATGGACTTTTGACTAACTATCTATGATAGATAATTCTTCATGAAATAAAGTCTTAGAACATGTAGACTGATGAAATAAATTGGGTGTAACGGTTAGGGGTATTTTGATAATTTCACTCAAATAAGTACCCGAACCTCAACAAAAGCTCCACCAACCATTAGAGCAACTTAAATAGAGGTGATTTATGATTAAATGAAATATTTTGGAGGTTAGATAGACTATTTTCAACTAAGTAAACTTTAGGGGCAAAATTGGAAAGCGTTATTACGTATAAGGCATTTTGGTAATTTTGCATGAGAGATATTTAAATAAGGAATTTTCTACATAATTCTTTACACTTGGCCGGCCATCATCTTTAACCTCTCTTCAAGTCACTATAGCTAACCTTTGAGAAAAGAAAAAGCTTCCAAAAACATAGTGAAAACTAACTCGAAACCGAAAAATTTCTTAACAAACCTTATCTATTTTTCAATGCTCTTTCTCTTGGTACCCAAATCATAGAATATAGTGGCCATTTGCATAGTGAATGCTTCCTTAAAGGTTTCAGCCGAGGTGAGTTGTGAAGGAACCTTAATTTTTTTTCATAGTTTTCTAGTTAATTACCATGTGATTAAGATGTTTTCATGTTTATTTTAGCTTGAATCAAATTGAAAGCATGAGTTTGGGTACTTGAGGGTTTCAGCCATGGTTAAGGAAGCTTGAACATGATGCCATTTCATGCAAAACTCATGTGGAAATGATGTCGAAAATTAGTAGAATAAGTTTGGAACAAGAAATAAAGCTTAATTTGAAGAAATACAAGGTGTAGTGTAGAAAAAGGTATTTGGCCAACATAAGGGGAGAAGGAAATCATGCTTATTTCAATGTAATTTAGGTCGTAAAATAATGTACGAATTATTCTTAGACAGTAGGAGCGATCAGAATCGAAAACGGAGGTGTTTAGCATAAATTGTGATTTTAGCATCGGTAGAATTTAGACTGAATTTAGAGATTTCAACAGACAATGCACTAGTATTTAATTAGTTAAATATTCTATTAATTAAAATATGGTGAATTTATCAAGTTTGAAATGGTGATTTGCAGCCCCGAGGTCAGAAGATGCTACTGGTGCTAACAAGCATAATACCGAGAAATTAAGAGGTCAGAGTTATATGTATGAAGTGTAAGGATACCTCGATGCATGTTTTGATGGTAATTATCTTTTATGGAATTGAAATTGATATTTTGGATTGAAATTGGAAACTAGAAATTGTGGTTTGACGCTGTATTTGCGTGTAGGATGGTTAGGCTAGATTATACCATTATGCTGTCGAAATTTTTTAAAAATAGTCAAACCCTTCCAAAATATTATTTAGCATGATATTTTAAATAAAAGAAATAAATTTTATAAATTCAAATATTTAAGTTCCTAAATATGGCTTTAAGTAAATTAAATCACAAATTCAGTCTCTAGATATATTTTTATGAAAATTACATGTTTTTTTTTTCAATTGTTTGAATATTTTTATACCTCTGGATTATTTGAAATAAATTATTTTGCATGCTATTGATGATTTTGAGATTATGTGGTGTATTTTCATATTTAAATATATGGAATTTTGAATTAAATTCTTATGAATTTATTTAAGGCATGATTTATTTAATTTGTCTCTGTAAATAACTTTGAAAATATTTATGAAATATTTTGAGACTGTTGTCCCCGCAGCTACCTACGAGGTATATGCATTTTCGTTCTGTTCTGATACTAGTGACTCTAGCCTAGTCTTTAGCTCTCACAGGTGACACTTGGCTAGTGTTCACATTGTGGCCTCTTGACTATGGCCATAAGTCTACTATAGTGCATGCATCTATTGGGTGAAGCCTAATCTCCACTAAACTTATACGGGGTGGTAAATCCTCGGTTAACTTAGATCTAGGCACTCCTAGTTTTGATTTGACTTCTGATTTTTTTTATATGTTGTATATGTTTTATGATTTTATAACATGTTTGGTGAATTATATTTATTTGAATAATCTATTAAAAAATGATACAAATATGATTTGAGATTGTTTAGGGAGTAATTTATGTTTTCTAAATGATTTAAGAATTGTTTGACTAGCTATTGAATATCTACTGAATTTGTGATTAATTTAAATACTTCTAAACTTCTTATAGTGGACTTGGATGCCGGGACACGCAAGGTGCTCTAAAGCATCCTTCTGTATTCCATCTGGTTATCTGATCCACTATAGTATCCTTCCAATGTTCGTGCCCACAAGTTTTCACTCATGAATTCATGGTTTTTGTATTTAAAATAAAATTTTTAAATTGCATATAAGATACGATGTATCAGCATTTGTATATATATTTCTTACTAAGCAATTAGCTTACCCCTTTATTTTTCCCATTCCCAAATTATATATAGTAGCTTAGGTCTACCTCTGGAGGACCTGATATTAGTATTCCTCAGGTGACTGTCTAATATCGTCCAGGTATATAGTTTTCTTTTTATGTATTCAGACTTATTTGTGCAGTGCTACTTTTATGTATATATACTTGGGATGTAAATAATTTTATTTTTGTTTATTCTGGGTCTGTATAAAAAAATAAATTCCATTTTGAATATAAGTTGACACTTTAGATAGCCCAACCGTACGTGAATTGTTTATGTGAAATTAGATAAATATTTGATATTTCGAATCGTGACACCATGGACAATCCCCACGTGCTAAGTAAGCTCAATCGCCTCCACCTCCGCAACTTATGAGCCCAAACATCAGGTTCACGTGCTTAGAGAGGACTGTGGTCAGGCTTGTTGCTATTATAGAACGACAGCATGCTGAAAGTTAAGATCAACAACAATAGCCACCAATGCTAGAACCGACACAAGCCACTCCACCATCGCCATTACTTAATCAATAGCCACCGACTCCACAATCACAAGCTGTACCACCACCGCCACTACCTACACAGACAGTAGAATTTCAACCATCAGCTACTGGTGTGAAACAAAACAGGGAGCAGTTCAAGCATTTTCAAAAGTTGGACCCTCCAAAGCTCAAGTGAACAATGGATATTAAGGTAGCAGAGGCATAACTAATGAAAATTGAGGAGGCCTTTGAGATTATGGGATGCAGTTTAGAGGATAAAGTGACTCTAGCTGCTTATATGTTTGAGGGCGAGGCAGAGCATTGGTGGAGGTTAACTAAGATTGTTTTAAAGAGTAAGAAGCCCACCATCATATGAGAGACATTCCTTGAGGCCTTCAATGATTAGTTTTTCCCTGAGAGTGCTAGTGAGAAGAAGCAAGAGGAATTTCTGGGTATGACACAAGGCTCTATGACGGTAGATTAGTATAAAGCTTGCTTTACCACTTTATCCTGTTATGAGCCCTGTATAATGAATGATGAAGCAAGAAAGGCCAAGAAGTTTATCAATGGGTTAAGGCCGGCAATCAAGGGAAGATTCTCAGCCTTTCGTATTGTGTCCTATGTCGATGCTATCTAGAGGGCTCATTTTGTGGAACAAGATCTAGAGAAGACTCAGAGTCAGTATGATAGCAAAAACAAGGGTAAGGGTAAGAGGACCGATACAAGGAGACTCGAGCAGAATAGGCCTAGCTTAAGAGGATGAAGTATGTAGTGCCTTACACACAAACTCTCAGCCTAGAGTGCCACAATTATGTTAGAGGTGTGGCAAGGATCATGGCACTAAACCATGCCGTTAGAATATGGGAACGTGCTTCACATATGGTAAAGTGGCGCACAAGGCTAGAGATTGCCCAACTTCGAGAGCTCTTGGAAAACAATTTGAGGCTAAGGGTACAAAGAAGTAAAAGCTTGCAAATAAGGGTAACAAACTGTGGCTCAGGGTAGAGTATTTGCATTGGATCAAGAGAGAGCTAATGCTTCTGGTTCCGTCATTAAGGGTAGGAGCTTTTGTACTTATTGATTCTAACTTCATGCATTCATTCATATCACTTGCATATGCTATGAAACTAAAGTTAGAGTTTGAACCCCTAGGCCACTTGCTACATGTTAGTACACCATTGAAAGATTTTCAAATAACAGACTTAATATGTAAAGGATGCAAAGTGAAGGTGGGAGATAGAGATCTAGTAGCAGACTTGATATTATTGAACATGTATGATTTTGATGTAATACTTGGCATAGATTGGTTAGCTATCCATCATGCTAGTTTGGACTACTATAAGAAAGTTGTGACTGATAAGTTTGTACTAAACTTTGACAATATGAAATGAAAGATCTTTTGAAAATTTTACTATTATGAAATGAATTTTTACTTGTGAAGGCTATTTCGCTTTTGTTAAGGATGCTGATGAGAGCCATCTAGAACTGTTTGACATCTCAGTTGTCAAAGAAATCTCTTATGTGTTTTTGGATGAGTTATCGAGACTACCTTTAGAAAGAGAGATGGAGTTTGCTATAAAGCTACTCCTAGGCGCTCCACCAATATCGAAGGCTCTGTATCAAATGGCATTTTTTAATTAAAGGAATTGTAAAAACAACTACAAGAGCTATTGGACAAGGAGTTTATAAAACCATGTCACCTTGGAGGGCTCCAGTATTATTTATAAAGAAGAAGGATGGTAGTATGAGGTTGTACATAAACTATAGGCAGCTTAATTAGGCGATGATCAAGAACAAGTACTCACTGCCTAGAATTGATGATTTATTGGACTAGTTAAAGGGTGCCCAAATATTTTCGAAAATAGATTTGAGTCAAGGTACTACCAGTTGAGAGAGGCGAAGATGTGCCAAAAAGCCTTCAGGATAAGATATGGCCATTATGAGTTCTTTGTCATGTCGTTTGGATTGACTAATGTCCCCCGCAAGTTTCATGAGCTAAATGAATGAAGTTTTTAAGCCATACTTGGACAAATTTGTCATCATCTTTATAGATGGCATATTGGTGTATTCTCAATCTTGGGAAGAACATAAGCTCCATTTTCGCATTGTTCTTCAGATTCTCTGAGAGAAAAAACTTTATGTGAAGCTCAACAAGTGCAAATTTTTGTTGGAATAGAGTAGTTTCTTGGGGTATGTGGGATCTAGAGAAGGTGTAGCGGTAGACCCAATTAAGATAGAGGCGATGGTTAAAGGCCTAGGATAGTGAATAGGACTTGCAACTCTCTAGGGCTTCCAGGGTATTATAGGAGGTTTGTTGAGGGGTTCTCCAATCTAGTAGGACCTTTGACCTGACTCACATGTAGGATGTCAAGTTCGAATGGAAACATGCGTATGTGTGAAGCTTCTTAAAGCTGAGACACCGGCTGACTATGGCACCAGTCTTCGCCATTGTTAGTGGTTTTAGGAGATTTGTTGTATACAGTGACACACCACATCAGGGTCTAGATTGTGTACTGATGCAAAATAGGAATATAGTCATCTATGGTTCCAAACAACTAAAGGACCATGAGAGGAGCTATCACACCCATAACCTAAAGGTAGCTGTAGTAGTATTTACTCTGAAGATATAGCATCTTTACTTGTACGACGAAAGATTTTAGATTTATACAAATCACTAGAGTGTGAAGTACCTGTTCTCAAAAAACGAAATAAGAGAGAGAGAGAGAGAGAGAGAGAGAGAGAGAGAGAGAGGGAGAGAGAGAGAGAGAGAGTGCACGGAATTACTTAAGGATTATGATTATGAGATTCTCTACCATCCGGGCAAAGCTAATAGAGTAACTAATACATTGAGCAAGAAGAGTGTGAGATCCGATTCTACTATACTGTACATATAATATGTAATTAATTTTTGAGTAAAAAAAAATTTTGTGCTAAGTGATTTTAAGTGAAAGTGTGATGTGGGCCTTACTTATTTTAAATGTATTCGGATAGGCTCGAGACTAAAAATGCTGAGTATAGTGGTATAATAAAATATAATATGATGATTTTGAGGTTTAAAATCATTGAATTATATTATTATGAATTTTTCTTAATTATTTGGTGAAGTTGGAAAACAAATTTGAAAATGACGGATACGTCACGAGGGCATTTTCGTAAATTATGCCCAAACTAAAATGATTTGGGACGAAGGAAAAATATCATGATATTTTATATAAAAAGGAGGATAAGATAGTGTCACAAGAATTATCGAATCGGTAGTTTAATCGAAAAATATTACTGGCGGTCAGTTAGGGATAAAATCGTAATTACACGCAATCAGTGAATCGTGCGTCGATGAAACCACCAGAATTCATTAAAATATACCCAATAAGAATTTTTGTTAATGAAATACAAATTTTTGGAGTTCAATTCCATAGTTAGAAAGATTTATAGAAGCTCAATGGCACTTTTATCCAAAATCTTTATAACCAAGGGCATAATGGTCATTTAATATGAGGACTAGTCAAAAACTAGTTAATATTAACCAGTGTTGGCAAAAAATAATTAAATTTAAATTAATTGAAAATTTTAAATGATCAAAAAATTTTGTGGCAAAAGTGCAAATAACTCATTTTAGAAGGGGGATTTACTCATTGTGCCAAGTGGCAAAATTGATTGGATGATGTGATAACCACAAATTCTCCTATTTTTGGAGTTAAGTATATGTAAATTTAATTTCAGATGTTAATAGACTGGTTGAAATAAATAAATAAATAAATTTATTAAAGGATTGGAATATTTTGAAATTATAACACTTGATCAATTGATAAATTAAGAATTTAATAATTAGAAATTTAATTCAGGTATTAAGAAAAAAATAAGTGTGTAAATATATGTGATTTTATATATATATATATATATATATATATATATATATATGTACAAATATATAAGTGTATATATATAAATAATAAATGTTATTTTGAATTAAAGTGTATATATATTAATAAATAATAAAATAAAAAAATATATGATTTAAGAATTATATATATTTATAATATAATTTATACTTATGTGAGTGTTTTAAAAATATATATATACATAGATGAAGTATAAATTATATTTATATGTATATATAAAATATATAAATAGTATATGTTATATAAAAAATTGTAAATATAGAATATATTTATAATATATATTTATAAAAAAAATAAAAATAAAAAATAAAAAAAAAATGTGAAGAGAACGTTGCAGCAAGCTTCTCGTGGAAGCTTGCTGCAAATTAATTAAAAGCAGAAAAAAATAATAATAAAAAGAAGAGAGAAAAGAGGTCTAGGTGGTAAAACTTAATTGGATTAAATTATTATAGAAGAAGACAAAAAGAAAAGCCTTCTTGAAGTTTCTTCCAAGTCGGCAAAAGACAAACTGCAGCCAACTCCCCTGTTTTTTTTCTGCTGCTGCGTTTTGTTCATTTTCTCCATGGAATACCTCACGTAAGCTTGTTGAAACTTCATTCTTTCTTCATCAAATGACCAAGCACTTTCAACAAACTTTATTCCTCTCCTCAAGAGCTGCCTATGCCTGGGATTTAATGGGCTGGAACAGAACAAATCGAAGGAGAAATAGGCTGCTGTAGTTCTCGGTTTGAGTAAGGTAAGGAAGAAGATTATGATTCCATGTAATCCTACTTACTGTATATGCTTGTATTAGGTAAATAGATGATGTTTGTGACCTTAGATTTAAGTAAAATGAATGGTAGTGATGTATAATTTGTTTGGTTAGGAGAGGAAATTAAAGAAATTATGTTGAATTGATGTATGATTGGTTTGGATAAGTAGAAAAAAATTGATGAATGAAAGCTGTTTGGGGACTTGGCTGAAGTGAAAATTTGCAAAACAGCAAGTGGCGTGAGCATGGATGCCTCACGACCAGAACAGGGGCTGACGTTGATGGTGAATTTGATGAATTTAAATATGTTTGATTTAAATACTTCAATGAAAAAAAAAAAGGGGTTATGAAACTAGAAGGGATTAAAGAATGAAAACTACGATGATATGCCTAAAGGAGGCTCACGGTTAGGGGAAAAATGCAGTGGCGTGAAAAGGGTGTTATTCGGCCATGTTGTGGGCTGAGTAGTGGTGATGGAATTTGTTGAATTGAAGTTGTTTGATAGAATTTTTAGATGAGTAAAATAAGTTCATGAAGTTAGAAATGATTAAAGAAAGAAAACCATAAGAAGGTGGTGATTGAAGCTCACGGCCATGGCATGAAATTCATGGTGTTGAATGAAATTTTGATGTTAGTATGGTATAAGATGAAAGTACATAATGAATAAAGATTGTTAAAGTAATAACATTGAATAAGGAATGGAAAATGACAAAAATAATGTTACATTAGGCCATTGGCCATGGTGAAGCAAAAGATGATATTAGGCTAATATTGATAGGATGATATTTTGTGAATTTTATATGTGCTAATATATTTGCTTTATTGATGTTTTATGCCTAAAAGAGCTTACTACTGTTTATTTTATGTTTTAGGTATTAAATATCAAAGTTGAATAAAAAGAAGCTAAAAAGAGCAAAGTGCAATATTTTCTGTCTAGCTTGGAAGATTGACGTTTTTGATCAATTTAATGACTTGATCTCAAGAAGTGGCCTTCATAGAAGTTGTAGAGGACTTCTCAAGGTTTCCAGAACGTCCAAGATCGCAAAAATTGGAGTTCATTTGATCGGTCAAACGTCTGGACAAAATCAGTACGAAATTTTGGGCAGAAAAACGAGATTGAGAAGAAATTCCAACAAAGAAAGTTCAAGACCAGATTTTGTTGAGAGAAGATAATTTCTTAATTTTATTTTGTCTTATATCTGTAATTAATTAATAAAAATAGGCCTTAGGAATTTTACTTAGAAAATAATTGTAAAAAGATGATGAGATAAAGGTAAGAGTTTGACTAGTCAAATTACTTGTTTCTCAAGTAAACTCTTATCTGAATCTCACATTGCTTAGGAAAGTCTTTTATACTTTCTTAGGCCTATATAAAGAGCACAAGGCTCTCATACACAGATCCTTTTACATCCCTTTACATCCCTTTACATCCCTCACATACTCTCTTATCCCTCTTCTCTCTTTTAGTCTTGTAGAATTTTCTTTAGGGTTTTTAAAAAAAATTTTATTTTTTTTATTTTTAATTAGTTGCTGATTTCTTTATTTTTTATTATTATTATTATTATTATTATTATTATTATTATTATTATTATTATTATTATTATTATTATTTCTGAATTTATTTTCTTTATTTAAATTTATATTGTTTGTGTGTTCTTGATTGCTAGTTTATAATCTTGATTATTAATTCTGATTTTATATTATTAAAGATTGCTTCTTTGATTGTTTCTTGCATGATATTTGTAATCTTTATAATATTAAACTTGAATTATATGATCTTGAATATGTCTAGTGAGTAGTTTTTTTATTTGGTTATGAGGTAAATTGATTATTCTTGGGAAAAGCATGTTATGAGATTCTTGAACCTATTATATAATTGTTGATTAAATATCCAAGATTTTCTAAGCACATTATAATGATTGTTTGTATGATTAGATAGGGTGCACACTATTTAGTTAAATTAAATAATCTACCGTCAGATTAAAAACATAAGTCCGTAATTGCTTGTGGAGTTAATCACTAGGGATGGAGGAGAATTAAGGTTTAGATTAAATGAACCGAGCTTATGTGTTTGTTATCTAATGTCAACCCATATCTTTCTTGTTGTTAATGCTGCTACAACTTATATCTAGAGAGCTTGTTCTAGGTAGGTTAAGTAGTTAGAGATTAGTTAAAGAGCTTGTTTTAACTAACGACTTAGTAAGGAAAGATGGTGTAACAGAGCTTGTTGTTATGCTACGGTTGACTATTTAATTGACAGTGATATTTTGTAATCAATGATCAACATCAAAATCCAAGAATGATTGATTGTCTCATAACTGAAGCTTTTTGCTATTTGTTTTTTATATTTAATAATTCTTGTTTTCTTTATTTTAGAATAGTATCCAAAACCCCCAAATTTTTTCTTTCCCTAAACCCTAAAATTAGATTTTTAATTTAGTAATTAACTTAAATAATTCAGTTTCTGTGGGTTCGACCTTTGCTCCGCTATCTACATAGTAGAGTTAGGAAATTTTATTTTGGTGACTCACGACACTCATCAAATTTTGGCGTCGTTGTCGGGGACTGAAATTTGTTTAGGTTAATTATTTTAATTTAAAGTCTAATTTTTTTTCTTTTCCTTTTCTTTTTCAGGGATTGCTTGTCTGACAAGGATTCTAGCCACAAACTTCAAAAGATTAGGGACTATATACAAGCAACCCAAAGCGCAGTGCCACAAGCACCACAACATCCACCATCACTACCACCCAAGACGAGAAGTAAGAGGCCTCCATGGAGCAAGCTTATGAACCACACTATGATTATGACCCATACTATAATTATGAACTACACTACGATACCTACTATCAAGGATGGTGGGATCATTCTAATTTTAGTTATGGGAATCAATATGAGGTTTACAATATGCCATTCCAAGATACATATCAAGCTCCACCTCAAGACTCAGGTATGCCTCCACCTCAAGAATCAGGTATGTCTCTTGAAGATATTATTAAGACTCTTGAGATTAAAACTTTACAATTTTCACAAGAGCTGATGTTTATATTAAGAATATTGATCACCATGTGAGTCAAATAATGAATTCCATAAGTAACATTGAAGCTATGACCTCTCAACTTGTGGAGAATCCAAGAGATAATGTTACTAACATCACCTTGAAAAGTGAAATGGCAATTGAATCCAAGGAAAGTGCACATGAAGATGTCGACAACTTTATAGAAAGGGAGGATGAATCCAATGTCTATATTAAAGGTGGAGTTGTTGACATGCACAATGTAAAAGGGAGAGAGAATTTCGACAATTTTATAAAGCACTGTGAGGATGTTGAAATCAAGGAATTCAAAGCTGAGATAAGTGAAAAACAAATTCCTTTTAATTCTTCTACTTACCCTCCTCCTTTCCTGGTAGGTTTGTAAGAGCTACAAACGAAGAGCAAGACAAGGAGACATTGAAGACATTTAGGAAAATGGAAGTTAATATTCCTCTCCTTGATGAAATTAATGATCAAGTGCCTTGTGATGCCAAGTTTTTAAGGGAACTATGCACTTCCAAGAGGAAATTAAAAGGTGATGAAAAGCAGCTTCTTAAAGATGAGCTAGAAATAGCCACAAGTAAAAATCTTGCAAATGAGGAACTCGAGAGATCGATAAAAAAGTTGAGGTTTGGGATTGGATGATGGAAGGTGGAGCAGTTGAGCTAACGACATTAAACAAAAGCGCTACTTGGGAGGTAACCCAAGGATGTAAAACGAGGGATTATTTCTTCCTTTACTTGTATTACCATTTAATTTTTGAGTTTTTTATTGTTTTTCTTTGCATGCTAGACTTACTTTGAGGACAAAGTAAGATTTAAGTGTGGGGGGGAATATTGGTTTATGAGTCTATAGAGTTTTTTTTTTAGGAACTGGAAATTTTTTTTAAAAAAAAAGGGTCAAATTTTTTAGAGTTTTAAAGATCATGATATGTTTTCTTTCTTTTAAGGATTGATTCTAAACTAAAACAAAGTTTTATAAGAAAGTTAGAGTATTTTGATTGTTATTATTGTTGAAGTGAATACTTTCTAAAGAATTTATGTGAGTTCATGATTAAATATGATTGCTCATATGATATTGATAATGTGATTAGTTCATTGAAGTTGGTATAGGCAAATGATAAATAGACAAGAAAAAAAAACATAAAAAGAGAAGAAAAATAGAGGTTGAAAGCTTTAAATTCTACTCCAATGTTTTGAGTTACTCGATCTTGTTGATTAAATTCTTGAAGTGACTTAAAATATGAGTATGCAAAGCACTCTAAAAGAGGGCTTACTTGTTGAGTAACCCGGTGTTGGTATCACCAATATTAACATTCACGTAAAAAGACAAGTACTTAGGGAAACCATTATTGAAACCTCAAAAGAAGAAAAAAAAGAAAAAGAAGGAAGAGAAAATAGAAAAAAAAATTCTTGATCTATTGACTTTGTTTGTGGTAATATAAAGTCGATAATTGCAAAGCTGATATTATATGTTTCAATTGTGTTGATTGTGAATTTTGCATGAATTTATTTAGAAGTATGCATGAATATGAGAAGTAATGATTAGAATATTATTGACTTGATTATTTGACTCTTGTTGAAGTTATGAGTTAAAAATTGAAAGATTTGAAAATATGTTCATGATCTTAATCTTGTTTTGAGTCTTAATTTTTAATTTTTGAGTCTTATTTTGAATTTTTAGGATTGAGTCTTAAGTAAAAGATTTTGTGAGTATATCTTCTGAAAGCCCTCACGAGACACAACTCGTCCACTAGGAGTGACCTAGGGGTTTAAAGGCTTATTGCATAAGCTAAATGCAATCGTGATTCCTACGAAAGTGAGTCAGGATTTAGGATTTAGTTCTTTAGGAAGTTAGTTTAGGTTTTGCTAGAGGACTAGCAAAAGCTAAGTGTGGGGGAATTTGATAGGATGATATTTTTTGAATTTTATATGTGCTAATATATTTGCTTTATTGATGTTTTATGCCTAAAAGAGCTTACTAATGTTTATTTTATGTTTTAGGTATTAAATATCAAAGTTGAATAAAAAGAAACTAAAAAGAGCAAAGTGTAGTATTTTCTGTCCAGCTTGGAAGATTGACGTTTTTGACCAATTTAACGACCTGATCTCAAGAAGTGGCCTTCATAGAAGTTGTAGAGGACTTCTCAAGGTTTCCAGACTGTCCAAGATCGCAAAAATTGGAGTTCATTTGATCGGTCAAACGTCTGGACAAAATCAGTACGAAATTTTGGGCAGAAAAACGAGATTGAGAAGAAATTCCAACAAAGCAAGTTCAAGACCAGATTTTGTTGAGAGAAGATAATTTCTTAATTTTATTTTGTCTTATATCTGTAATTAATTAATAAAAATAAGCCTTAGGAATTTTACTTAGAAAATAATTGTAAAAAGATGATGAGATAAAGGTAAGAGTTTGACTAGTCAAATTACTTGTTTCCCAAGTAAACTCTCATCTGAATCCCACATTGCTTAGGAAAGTCTTTTAAACTCTTCCTTAGGCCTATATAAAGAGCACAAGGCTCTCATACACAGATCCCTTTACATCCCTTTACATCCCTCACATCCTCTCTTATCCCTCTTCTCTCTTTTAGTCTTGTAGGATTTTCTTTAGGGTTTTTAATAAAATTTTATTTTTTTATTTTTAATTAGTTGCTGATTTCTTTATTATTATTATTATTATTATTATTATTATTATTATTTCTGAATTTATTTTCTTTATTTAAATTTATATTGTTTGTGTGTTCTTGCTTGCTAGTTTATAATCTTGATTATTAATTCTGATTTTATATTATTAAAGATTGCTTCTTTGATTGTTTCTTGCATGATATTTGTAATCTTTATAATATTAAACTTGAATTTTATGATCTTGAATATGTCTAGTGAGTAATTTTCTTATTCAGTTATGAGGTAAATTGATTATTCTTGGGAAAAGCATGTTGTGAGATTCTTGAACCTATTATATAATTGTTGATTAAATATCCAAGATTCTCTGAGCACATTATAATGATTGTTTGTATGATTAGATAGGGTGCACACTATTTAGTTAAATTAAATAATCTACCGCCAGATTAAAAACATAAGTCCGTAATTGCTTGTGTAGTTAATCACTAGGGATGGAGGAGAATTAAGGTTTAGATTAAATGAACCGAGCTTATGTGTTTGTTATCTAATGTCAACCCATATCTTTCTTGTTGTTAATGCTGCTACAACTTATATCTAGAATGCTTGTTCTAGGTAGGTTAAGTAGTTAGAGATTAGTTAAAGAGCTTGTTTTAACTAACGACTCAGTAAGGAAAGATGGTGTAACAGAGCTTGTTGTTATGCTACGATTGACTATTTAATTGACAGTGATATTTTGTAATCAATGATCAACATCAAAATCCAAGAATGATTGATTGCCTCATAACTGAAGCTTTTTGCTATTTGTTTTTTATATTTAATAATTCTTGTTTTCTTTATTTTAGAATAGTCTCTTAAATCCCAAAATTTTTCTTTCCCTAAACCCTAAAATTAGATTTTTAATTTAGTAATTAACTTAAATAATTCAGTTTCTGTGGGTTTGACCCTTGCTCCGCTATCTACATAGTAGAGTTAGGAAATTTTATTTTGGTGACTCACGACACTCATCAAATATCATAATAAATGATAGTAGGAATGTTATATAAACTGAATAAAGATAAATTGGGAAATTAAATAGAAATAAGATTAACATAATGTAAGGTGAAGAATAAATATTGGAGTGAAATGTTATATATGTTAGTCATGGAAATTAAATAAATAATTGTTGAGCTTTGCCAAAAAAAAAAAAGGAAAATAGGAATTTATAGAAATATTCACTATAGTTATATATGGGATTTTTAAATAGAAATTGAAATTATTGTGGACATGAAAATTTAAGGAAGAATGGAATTTATTTGAAATTATATTTTGGTGTTTGGTAGAAAATAAAATAAATGAAATAGTTGGAATCAATAATAAAGCAAAAGATAAGAAATCAAGGGAAATTTAAATAAGAGTTACAAGATGGAATTAAATTGGAAAAGAATATAAATTTAATTATGGTCTCGTATTAATATTTGATATGAGATGAAATATATTAATTGTTGAAATTGATTTATAGAAAATTTATTATAGCTAAAATGCAAAATTTAAAATATAAGTTGGACAATAAGAAGTGAAATTCAAGAATGATAATAGCAAATGACGAAATATTTATTAGAATTAGAAATTGTAATATAGGATTTTGAATATAATTTAGATTTATTGTGCAGTATGAAGTACGAGGAATAAAGAGGCGCAAAAGGAGTTATTGGACTTATATACTGCACGGGAATAGAGGTAAGATACATATATAGGAGTTGTATAAAACATGTTTTATTTGCAATTGAAAATTCATTGAAATCTCGTTTTAATCGTTCTTACCCAATTTTCCCGAATACAAGAAATAGAAATTATCTTTAATTCCTACAAGTTGAATATTTCATTATATGAAATGTTTTACATGAGTCAATTTAAATGAAATGATTTACATGCATTGAATTACATTAAATAATTTACATGAAATGAGTACATGATATGATTTACACAAATTAAATTGCATGCAATGACTTCCATGAATTGCATTATCTGAAATAATTTAGATGAATTACATGAATTGCATTACATGAGTGATTTACCTGAATTGATTTATAAGAAATGATTTACATGAATTGAATCGCATGACATGATTTACACGAATTGAATTACAAGAAATGGTTTACATGAACTGAATTTCATGAAAGGATTTACATGAAGTAATTTATATGAAAGGATTTACGAGTATATGAAGTGATTTTATGAAATTTACCTGATGATTGTGCATACGAGACAGTGATGATTAGGCTGGGAGACGTCCCAGACCTTCCCCTTTACATGATATGACTGTGGGAGTTACGGTCGAACCCCACAGGTTTACACAGTGAGCACTTGACCAGTGCGAACTGTGAGTGATCGACGATGGCATTTGTTATAGTGGTTCATAGGATTGGCTAAGGAGTTCCGAATCCCTGGCCTTCTTATGGTTTACATGAACTGAATTTCATGAAAGGATTTACATGAAGTAATTTATATGAAATGATTTACGAGTATATGAAGTGATTTTATGAAATTGATGTCTCCCTGATGATCGTGCATACGAGACAGTGATGATTAGGCTGGGAGACGTCCCAGACCTTCCCCTTTACATGATATGACTGTGGGAGTTACGATCGAACCCCACAGGTTTACACAGTGAGCACCTGACCAGTGCGAACTGTGAGTGATCGACAATGGCATTCGTTATAGTGGTTCATAGGATTGGCTAAGGAGTTCCGGATCCCTGGCCTTCCTATACAGGTCCCTTATGGGATATAGTGCGTGCATGAATCTCTGGGAGATTATTTTCTATCGAAAAGTGATATTTGACATATGGATTTACCGAATGATTTAATTTACAAGAATAGTGAATGATTTGATTGATGAGATTAATACATGAATTGATTGAAAAGTGACAAAAGAAGTGATACAAGTTTTACAGTATATGTTTTTCTGATGCAAGTGCATTTATCCTATTTTAATGATTTCAAGTGAATTGCTTCACTGCATTGAATACTGAATTGATTCATATAAACTGTTTACATAGAGTGTTACTGCATAAAATGATTTTTTAATGTTTTAAGATTCATATTTGAATTATTTTACATAATATGCACTTTTATATATGTGTCTTACAGGGCTTTCCCAAAGCTCACCCCCTTCTCACCATCCCAGATAGCTTATCGGTATACAAGAAGTCCGCTGCCTTTAATTAGTCGAAGAAATCGCTAGAAGTTAGAAGTATTAAGTGATCAGGTATTTATTAATTGTTTATTTATATTCAGACATATATTTGCATAGCAGTTGTATTTATGAAAGAAAGCATAAATATGCATCGAAAATTAGTGGGATGTAACTTATGTGAAGTTTCTTGTGAACGAAATTAGTTATATTATAGTCTGTATTTAATTTATTATTATTAATTGAATTAGGTGAAATGAAAAGTTAAATTATACTTACATCGATACCGAATGCAAACCTAGTGTTATCGATTAATTGAATGAAAAAGATAGAACTGGAAAGAAAAAAAAATTTAGTTCGGAATTTTCTAATTTTGGTCGTTACAGATGATGTATTTGATAAAAGATGTTTAACTTCAGCCATTTGCAGCTCTGTTTACCGACTCTCTCAATCACATTTCTGCTGCCCGATTTTGTTGAGTTTCCTCTCCATTTCTTCATGTCAAGTTCATGGCCACCATGTAAAATTCTTTTTCAAGC
>JAPDPK010000041.1:0-32500 GCA_031772115.1 Heritiera littoralis
GAAGTATTCTTCTAGCTTTTCAACAGAGGATCTAATCGTAAGTGCCTGGAATAGGTGGAATAGTATGGTCATTTCTTGGCTCCTAAATTCTATTGAAAGAGAGATTGCTGATAGTCTATTGTATTTTGACATTGCTATTGAGATTTGGATTAGATTTCTTTGACCGGTTTCACCAAAGTAATAAACCCTTACAAGTTTTCTACTAAAAAACTTAATTATAAAGCTTATTTTATTTTATTTTTTGGTTACAGGCTTTATTTGTTCTTAGACATTGAATTAAATGATCATGCTCAGACTTCTAAGGTATGACAGTCATGCAAATATGAAATACGAGCCTAACACTTAACTACTTAAGTTCTCCCTTCTCAAATTCAAAGACTTTCATGTTAAAGAAGGAAATGAAAATTAGGAAGCTTAATTATATCTACGCCATATACTACAAGGTAATAGTAAAACTCACAAGTGAATAACATATATTTAAGTAGAAATTATTTGATTTCTAGAATAACATCAAATTGGTTGCTCCCTTATCTTTTTACTGCAACAATAAATCCATCAAAATGTCATCATTCGCCTTTCTCAAATCTTCATCCTCTACATATTCTGTGAACTATTAATTTCAATTGATTTTGGCTGTCTTCATGCTCCAAGCATCCAACTTTGCAATCTTCACGGCCTCAGTTCCATTATTGAAAACATACAAGCGAGCAGCGTTGTAAGTTGCCAAGGTGGGATAAACTCTAGCTGTGATGCAAGCTTTGCCACCTCCACCAAAGCTCTCCACTATTGAATGATCTATCTGCAAAATGGATAATTTCCAAGTGTGTAAGAGACAAAACCACATCCAAAAATGAGGTGTGATTAATCCTCAATTTCCAAATCCAAAAACACTTTCAAATGATGTCTAAATTTTGCACTTGATGATGATAGTGGGCCTGCTGCCCAACATGTGATAGGTTTTTAACTAGAAAAAGACAAAATTGTCAAATGAAATGAAGCAATTCTTTATGCTGAAGAAATGCCACCAAGTACCAACTTCTGAGAAGTTCATTTTCCCATCTTAATCCAATCTTACTAATAAAATTGGAGCTTCTTTGAAAAACAACTGAGAAATCTATGTTTCAACATCCTTGGCTTTGAAAATTGCTTGGTTTCTTAAAATGTGTCTTCAAAAAAGATAGACATGAAAGCTCATCAGCAGGACCAAAGAGTTTAGGCAATTGGATTGAGTACAGAATGTTCAAGCAACTTCTAGCTTCCAGTAAAGTTATAGGACTTGATTGACTTTGAGCCTTAAAAAGTAAACTATTTTTAACTCAATATTCAACTCACCAAGCTCCTCAATGACAACTCGTGATGAAGAGGGTCCACATCCAAGAAAGCCCCATATGAAGTCTTGTCATTATCTTGATTTAGGGAGGATCTGGTAACAAAAGAACGAAGAGCTTAAGAATATAGTATGCTTGGGAGAAAATTGAAAAGGTTTGAAAATGGCAGTGGCAAGCAAGGGGACCTGCTTTGGTCACTGCACATTAGCACCACATATTTGTTGTGGCCTTTGAATATTCTGAAGAACACTGCTGTGTGCTCTTTTAGATCCTTTGAAGCCAAAACTAGCAACCCAAATGGACCAAGACTACCTTTAACTGATGCACCCTTTCTGCTGCATAGGAGCTGGGGGTTGGTCCAGCTTGGTTTTAACACTTCAACATTTTCGAAGTCAGTTATCTTAAATGAAATCTCAACATCTGCCTGTAAAAGGAAAAAAAAAAGAATAAAAGAGAAAAAAGAAAAAAGAGAAACAGAGTGTAGCATGATTTTCATGTTGGACTCCAAAATTTTTCACACATGGCAAAACTTTGTTTTACTGGATTGAATGAATAAGTGAAAGAAAGCAGAAACAACCAACTCACCTGTACAGCAGTGACACCAGAAACTTCAATAACTGATCCTCCGTTGAGGAATTTGCTAGATAAGCTTACGTGGTTTGCACGTAGCTTTTCTATTTCTACTATCGGCCATTGTTCCAACTGTTTCCCAGATTTGGCCAGCCAAAGTTTTCTAGGTATTGCCTGTAAAATGAAACCATAATTGAGATTTGATTACAGACTTTGCGGCTATACAAAAACAAACCTTTATGTCTTGAGGTTTAACCAACTTAGCACATGCTAGCAAAATTGAGTATGGAAGCTTCAGAATCCACCAAGAAACGTATATGAATTGTTACAGATGATGCTATGGGTTTGAGTAGGATGAGGCTATGTCCAATTTAATGCAAGTTGCTGCTCATATGTACCAAAAACAACTTAAGGTTTGCTAGCTAGAATTCTTTAACGAGTTAAAGGTTGGCATTTTATATCTAGATGTTAAACTTTCTACTCAAGTTGCTTGATAAACAATTAATAATTAAATCGAAATGTACCTGAATTCCTGCCCATCCTTTCTTGATATCATCAGCAACAATTGATGATTCATTAATCCAACCCCATAAGATTCTCCTGTTCTTTACACTATCTAAGAAAGTTTTGGAAGCATAAAATTTGCCATAATCGTATCTCAAGCCTGAATCACTTTCCAAAGATCCGTTGTCCGGTGTGTAAACATCCTTCACATTATCATAAGATCCAAGAGTATAGCAATCATGCTTGGTATCATCTAAACTGACCTTGAGCACATGTTTGACAGAAGGGCCATTAAAAGATGTATCAACACCGTCTCGGCCACTAATTGAAACAGGAAAAAAGTCAGGGCATTCCCACATTCCAGTGTCCTTAGCAGAATGCAAAGGGGTTTTAGCTTGAACCCAATTGACAAAATCTTTGCTTTTGAAAAGGATAGCTAACCCCTGGCGGTTAATTTTGCTTCCAATGATCACCCTCCATTTCTTATCAGGGCCTAACCAGGCTGTGGTTGGATCTCTGAATGAACTTACATTAATATGATTCTGAGCAGTGGGTTGCATCAACGGATTTTTTGGTGACTTAATCCATTCTCTGAGGTAAGGGTCGGATAAATTCTTGGGCACGGCTAGATTCTGGACTTGGCGTTTTTTGGGGTCAATTCCAGTGTAAAGAATAGCTGGTTTGTCCCCAGGGAGGATTGTAGCTGAACCAGACCAGCAGCCATTGATATCGTACGGCTGGGACGGATAGATGGCAAGATCATGAGGGGTCCAATTCACAAGATCCTTTGATGTAGAGTGAGCCCAGACTTTGTAGCCCCCCACTACACCTTTTGGATTGTATTGGTAGAACAGGTGGTAAAGTCCCTTGTAAACCAAAGGTCCTGTAAAGTATGCTTTTTGCTATTCAACAATATCACAGAAATTTAGGCAAATGCATTAAAATTCATCTTCTTTTGTTTTTGATATTTCTTTTTTTTATCGGTGACTGAACTCACCGCTAACGCCAAAATCGGTTAGTTTGGGTTGACGTGACAGTTTAATATAAACAAACTCACACACTCAACTCCTACCGATGTGAGATTTAACTATATTTTTTGATCAATGACTGAATTCACCAATTTAAAATGGCGTGACAGTTCAATATAAACAAACTCACACACACAACTCCCACCGATGTGGGATTCAACTGTATTTTTTTTAATATTTCTCAGACCAAAGGATGGGGCTAACTTAAGGACAGAAAACGCTGGAGCTAAAGACAAGAAACAAGAAAAGGAACAAACCATTAGGATCTGTTCATCCAGCAGTAGCCATTTGTCAATTCCAAAGTCAGAGCAGATCAAATGACAAGAAAACAGGAAACACAAATAGTTAGAGACAAGAAAACACAAACAGGAAACACAAATAGTTAGGATCTGTTCAAATGACAAGAAAACAGGAAACACAAATAGTTAGAGACACAAAAATGAACTTTAGCAAGATTTAATAAAGTTAATACAGATACTATTAGATAGCAAAGAAAAGAAAAAAAAAGTTCAAAAGGGAATCCAAAGAGTTTATTAGGCGAAGGAACATATATACCATTTATCCAATTCCTGGGAGGCTGAAAATGATACCCAGTTCTATAAGGCTGATTTGCAGATGCAGTAAAAGTAGATTGAACAGTTTGAAGGTTCTTGTAAACATGATGTGAGGCTTCAAGTTTCACAATTCCCTGGCCAACCAAGAGAGCAAAGACCAAAAAGAACCCAATAAAAGAGTCAATCATGTTTTGCATTGTTGGGACTTGGGATGGATTGAGAACTAGAGGCTATGAAGGTTCACTTACAGGACGAGAATATAATTTTGGCAGGATATGGATTAAGTGAAATGAAAAATAAAAATGAAAAAGAAAATTCAAACCTCTCAGAGTCTTGGGAGGGAAATTGTTGACATTTCCACGGTATTGTGTGTCAAGTTGTGGTAATATTTTGTGCATGCAACCGTGTTGATCAATTAAACACGTTATTAAATAGGCTAATACATAATTTAATGTAGTGGGAGAATTAGTTTAAGCTTAATGTCGGTTAAAATGCTGGCTTAGCTTGCTAAGTATGATTATCCAAATGGAGTAAATAAAGGCTTAATATAAGCCTATTGAATAAAATAAAGGAACAATAAATGAAAATTTAAAGATAGTCAAAGTTGGATAATAACTTCTTAGTGCGGTAATTAAGAAAGAGTCAAGATTCTCAAAGTTATCTTGACCTAATGCAAGCTTTCTTGTACTCAAAGTCCATTTATTTTCATGGCAAAAAATGAAAAAAAAAAAACTATTACACTAACTTTAGATTCGAATTATTTTAAGAATCTTTAGTCAATTATTCATCTAACTTAATTAACTATATAAAATAATGATTATGATTTGACAACATATTATATATATAATATAACTTATAAAAACAATATTTCATCTTATTAAAGTAAAAAATATCTATATCTGATTTTTTTTTGACGATTTTAAAAATGTATACTCTTTTCAATAGTGCACTGAAAATTTTATTTATTTTTTTATAGGGCCTAACATGGGATTACATAAATTTGTGCCTTGACTTATACTATTATAAGTCGTCAAGTTTTGATTAGTAAATTCCATGTATTTGGTTCTGACCACTGAGTACTAACCACATATAGAATTACAGAATATTGAATTACTTATTTTTTTTAAGATAAATATATTTTTTCACGTAGATCTCGAGTCATGGTAAGCTGATAAAGGACCCCAATGAACAAAGAAAAAACCTTTATTTAGATTAATTTTCTTAGAAATCAAGGTGTCTTGACTCTTGAGTGGAGTTATTTATTCTTGGTCAACTGCTCGAAAACAGGAGATACCCTGGGTGGCAGCGACAAATAAGTAGTACAATTGTTTATCCCTAATTAGCAGACTAAAAATCAAAGAACAATTATTTTTTATAATTAATGTTAATGTCATTATCATACATCCGAAGGGAATTACATTAATCTTTGGTAAAGACTTTTAATTTATTGATAAAGATTGAAACTTCATCGGATGATAATTTTTTGTGGTGTAAGGTATAGTTTATATCAAAATCTCTCTTCCACAAATTATATTCTAAATTTAATAGTATATGAATTAATATCAAATACACCCATAAGTTTTTTTACTCTACAAGCGATGTTAAGATGATGACGCATGTGTTTTAAAAATATTAAAAATTTAAAAAAATAAATAAAATAGGACATGTATCATCATCTTAACCTTGCTTGTAGAGTCAAAAACTCCATTGATGATGTATTATATAATTATCTAATGTGTCATCATTAATTTAACCATGCTTGTAAAGTAAAAAAAACTTCACTGATGGTGTATTGAATATTAATTCATAAAATAATAAGTTGAGATCTCAATATAGTATATTTCCATCTAATAGATATGGATTTACCATTGTAATACTGGTTATGCACTCTATCAGTTATAACAATACCACTTATCATATGATTTAGATTTATGACTATTAAAAAGTCACACCACAAAATATGTATCCAATTTTCTTGCCACAATTATAATAGGAGCTTATATATGATGCACTGACAGTGTATAATCTATATAAAATGTCAATGTGTTAGAGGTTAACACTTCATCAACATGCAAACTAAAAAAAATGTTAAGCCTTTAAAAATAAAATCAAAATAAAATTTTTTCAATTTGCTCATAAAGGCTTATTGATGAGGTGCCAATCTCTTGTACATTGACATTATATAGAGATTATACACTGTCAGTGCATTATATCTAAATGCATTATATTTTTATGGTAAGGTTTATAGTATTTTCATACTCCAAGATAATACAAAAAATCATACTACTAGGAATCTCAATTTTTTGTGACCAGTATCTAATTTTATCCAACATCAAAATTAATACTATTAGGAATCACAAAATTAGTACCAACCGGTAGCGGCAACGGTATCCATGGTGGGAATCACTTCAGCAGCGGCCTGATCTTCCCGAAGCCTACTCTGTCCGTCTGTTGCAGTTTCGTTTCCTCAAACTCTCAGTTTCCGCCACAAGCTCCTGGCCGTAATCCAAATCAGGTAGCTTTAAAAGCGCTGCAAACGTCTCGTATTAGTTGCCTCCCGCTCCAGCTTGGCATTTTAGTTTACAGATCACCACGTTTTAGCAGCTGCTTTAGCTCATTCACGTGAAATAATTCCCAAGTTTGGTAACTCTGCATCCATCTCTTCCTGGGTTCATTCATCTCTTCCTTGTTTTGTCTTTAGCTAAAGGTTGTTTAAATAGACTGCTTGAGATATGTGCTGCGTCTCTTTTTGTTTTACCTTTAGTTTTATTTAATATATTTGTTTAGTGTATAGATTGGAATGTAGGACATAGTTAGTGCTAAACTTTAAAAGTAAAGCATAATAAGTAGTAAGCATAAATGATTAAAAAATAACTAGATAGTAAAACAATAAAAAATAGTTATGAATTAGGACAGAAACAGATAATTGAATAATGAATGAAAGAGTTAAATAGTTAAATAATAACCAAAAATATGTGATAAAAAAAAAATAATAATAATAATAATAATAATAAACGCATACTAAAATTTTTTAAGATTAGGAGGAAAAAATATATTATTTTAAATCAATAAATATTTAAATTAAACTTATAATAAATTTAGAAGATAAGTGATACCTTTTTGATGATGGAACTCTCAAGCGTTATGAATGATTGATATTTCAAGATTTCCTTGGTGAGAACATTTTCTATGAGTTTCGTCAAAATCATGAAAAATTCATAGAAGTTGTTTAATAATAAAAATATTAAATATATATTTATTTCTGAAAAATTCAATTATCATAAAATAAAATTATAATTTTCATTAAATTAAAATTATTTCGATAATGGAAATTAAGGTGTCATGAACGGTTGACATTTTTTAAATTCCTAAGTGAGAATGATTTCTTTAGGTTTTGCTAGAATGATGGAAAATCTAGAGATAGTTGGTCAATATATTTATTTATAATGAAAAATAACAAAAGTAAAAATTAAATTAAATTAAATTAAGCTAAATAAAATATTGATAATAAAAATCAAGTAATAATTAAATAATAATTAGAAGTTAATTACAATAATGAAGTTTTTATCATATAATAATTAAAAGGTAATTAAATTTAAGAACAAATCTTGAGAAAAGCTTTTAATGAATCAGAAGAGAAAGCCTTTATGAAAAGATGAATGGGATTTTCTTGATACTCTTAAGGTGAGGGAAAATTCTTAAGGGTTTTGCCAGAATGATGGAGAGCACTTAAAAGTTTGCCCAATATTTAAGTAGTATATAAAGACCATTAAATCAAAAATTCTAAAAATCACAAATTTAATTGATACGATTTAAGACGGGCGTCATGGGAGTGTTGATCCTTCCTCATGCATAACCAAACTCTTGAACCCTCAACTTAAAACGTAGACCAAACATTGTCCATAGTTTGAATTAGTGATCGATCACACCTAAGTTAGAATGGTTGGTGGCGACCCCATATGTTTAATGTCTAGCAACCTAGGTCTAGTAAACTTTGTGACATAAGAATCACAAAATTTATTGTGACCAATAGCCTAATTTTATTCAACATACTACTAAAAATCACAAATTATTGTGATTAGCAACCTAATTTTATTCAACATACTACTAGGAATCACAAATTTTATGTAACCAATAGCTTAATTTTATCTATATGAAAGACGTCATACAAATTACCTTTTTAATTCTCCATCTCAAGTAGCTTGTCTACAAAGAATCCTCAATTTTAAAATGCAACTCAAAATGTATCATTATATTTCAATCAGTGCCACTAAAACATTCAAGAATAATAAGTTTTATATTTATATATATATATTAATACCACCATATTAGAATGCATAACGATGATCAATTTCACATGAAACATACTATGTTGCATGCACTGATAATTTGAAGTGAAAATATAGAATAAGTCTACAATCTAGTACAAAAATAAAGTTTCAGAAATCAACAATAGATTTACACACACACACACAAAGAAATCAACAATAGATATTTATGCATATTCTTCTCCAATTAAAAGCATCAAAAGATAACATTCACAAGTAATGCTTGAAAGGATTAAATGCTGCAAAAGCAATACTTTCAATTGGCTTGAAACAACTCACATAATTTTAACTCGCAATCCTTCTATCCTTAAATATTTTAGACAGCCAAACGACTTTAAAATGAAAGTCCAATACTTATAACTATCACAATATATTTTTTTTAAAGAAAATAGCTACATGAGGAATATGTTACTTGCAGAACTCACCTACTTTACATCAACAGACCTATGGTTAAAAAGAATGCTATTTATATTGTCGAAAAAGCAGAAGGCATCTTAATCATGAAAGAACTTGTGACTATATTTTATAAAGGATTTAAGTTTATCAAGTCTCATTACACATTTATATATATCACACACAAATATATTGCATGCGTAGCATTTATTTATTTATTTTTGATAGAGCATGCATAGCATTTATTAATATAGCATAAAAATAAATTTATAATGTGCTAGCAAAGTCAAAGATTTCTATGCTAAAAAAGAACCACGATGCTTAATTATATGTAGGCCATATCCTACAAGGTAATAGTAAAATCACAAGTGAATAACATTTATTTAAGTAGAAATTATTTGGTTTCTGGAATAACATCAAATTGGTTTTCTCCCTTATTATTTACTGCAACAATAAATCCATCAAAATGTCATAATTTGCCATTCTGAAATCTTCATCCTTTATATATTTTGTGAACTATTAATTTCAATTGATTTTGGCCGTCTTCATGCTCCAAGCATCCAACTTTGCAATCTTCACGGCCTCGGTTCCATTATTGAAAACATACAAGCGGGCGGCGTCGAAAGTTGCCAAGGTGGGATAAACTCTAGCTGTGATGCAAGCTTTGCCACCTCCACCAAAGCTCTCCACTATGGAATGATCTATCTGCAAAATGGATACTTTCCAAGTGTGTAAGAGACAAAGCCACATCCAAAAATGAAGTCTCATTAATCCCTCAATTTCCAAATCCGGAAACATTTTCACATGATGTCTAAATTTTGCACTTGATGATGATAGTGTGCCTGCTGCCCAACATGTGACGGCTCTTTAACTAGACACAGACAGAATTGTCAAACGAAATGAAGCAATTGTTTTGTGCTGAAGAAATGCTACCAAGTACCAACTTCTTAAAAGTTCATCTTCCCATCTTAATCCAATCTTACAAATAAAACTAGTACTTTGAAAAACAAGTGAGAATCCTATATTTCAACATCCTTAGCTTTGAAAATTGCTTGGTTTCTTAAAATGTGTCTTCAAAAAAGATAAAGCATGAAATCTCATCAGCAGGACCAAAGAGTTTAGGTAATTGGATTGAGTACAGAATGTTCAAGCAACGTCTAGCTTCTAGTAAAGTTCTAGGACTTGATTGACTTTGAGCCTTAAAGAGTAAACTATTTTAATTCCATATTCAACTCACCAGGCTCCTCAATGACAACTCGTGATGAAGGGGGTCCACATCCAAGAAAGCCCCATATGAAGTCTTGTCATTATCTTGATTTAGGGAGGATCTGGGGACAAAAGAACAAAAAGCTTAAGAATACTGTATGCCTAGGAGAAAATTGAAAAGGTTTGAAAATGGAAATGGCAAGTAAGGAGACCTGCTTTGGTCACTGCACATTAGCACCACATATTTGTTGTGGCCTTTAAATATTCTGAAGAATACTGCTGTGTTCTCTTTTAGATCCTTTGAAGCCAAAACTAGCAACCCAAATGGACCAAGACTACCTTTAACTGATGCACCCTTTTTGCTGCACAGGAGCTGTGGGTTGGTCCAGCTTGGTTTTAACACTTCAGCCTTTTCAAAGTCAGTTATCTTAAATGAAATGTCAACGTCTGCCTGTAAAAGACAAAGAAGAATAAACAAGGGAGAAGAAGAGAAACTGGTATTGCCCGTATGATTTTCACGTTGGACTCTAAAATTTTTCACATGGGCCCACATGGCAAAAACTTGGTTTTATTTGAATGAATGAATGAGTAAAAGAAAGTAAAACAACCAACTCACCTGTACAGCAGTGACACCAGAAACTTCAATGATTGATCCTCCCTTGTGCAATTTACTAGATAAGCTTACCTGCTTTGCACGTAGCTTTTCTATTTCTACTATCGGCCATTGTACCAAGTGTTTTCCAGACTTGGCCAGCCAAAGTTTTCTAGGGATTGCCTGCAAAATAAAATCACAAGGGATATATGATTACGGTCTTTACAGCTGTTGAAAAACAAACCTTTGTGTTGAGGTTTAACCAACTTAACACATGTTAGCGAGATTGAGATGTAGAAGCTTCAAAATTCACCAAGAAACTTAAAGAAATTGCTAGACGAAGATGCTATGGTATGGGTTTGAGTAGGATAAGGCGCTGTCCAGTTTGCTCATATGTACCATAAAAAAAACTTAAGGTTTGCTAGCTAAACTTTTTTAACTAGTTAAGGTTCATTTTATATTTAGATATTGAATAATTGCATGATAAACAATCAATGATTAAATCGAAATGTACCTGAACTCCTGCCCATCCTTTCTTGATATCATCAGCAACACTTGATGATTCATTAATCCAACCCCATAAAATTCTCCTGTTTTTTACACTATCTAAGAAAGTTTTGGAAGCATAAAATTTGCCATAATCGTATCTCAAGCCTGAATAACTTTCCACGGATCCTTGATCTGGTGTGTAGATGTCCTTGACACTATCATAAGACCCAAGAGTATAGTAGTCATGCTTGGTATCATCTAAACTGACCTTGAGTACATGCTTAACGGAAGGGCCATTAAAAGATGTATCAACACCATTTTGACCACTAATTGAAACAGGGAAAAAGTCAGGGCATTCCCACATTCCAGTATCCTTAGCAGAATGCAAAGGGGTTTGAGCTTGAACCCAATTGACAAAATCTTTGCTTTTGAAAAGGATAGCTAACCCCTGGCGGTTAATTTTGCTTCCAATGATCACCCTCCATTTCTTATCAGGGCCTAACCAGGCTGTGGTTGGATCTCTGAATGAACTTGCATTAATATGATTCTGAGCAGTGGGTTGCATCAACGGATTTTTTGGTGACTTAATCCATTCTCTAAGGTAAGGGTCGGATAAATTTTTGGGCACGGCTAGATTCTGGACTTGGCGGTTTTTGGGGTCAATTCCAGTGTAAAGAATAGTTGGTTTGTCCCCAGGGAGGATTGTAGCTGAACCAGACCAGCAACCATTAATATCAGATGGCTGTGATGGATAGATGGCAGGATCATGAGGGGTCCAATTCACAAGATCTTTTGATGTAGAGTGAGCCCAGACAATGTTGCCCCACACTGCACCTTTTGGATTGTATTGGTAGAACAGGTGGTAAAGTCCCTTGTAAACCAAAGGTCCTGTAAAGTATGCTTTTTGTCATTCAACAATATCATAGAAATCTAGGATAATGCATTAGAATTCATTTTTTTATGTGTTTTTTTAATCTAAGAATATTTCTGATCCCAAAGGATGGGGCTAACTCAAGGACAGAAAATCTTGGAGAAAAAGACAAGAAAACTAACCATTAGGATCTGTTCATACCGAGGTAGCCATTTGTCAGTTCCAGAGTCAGAGCAGACCAAATGACAAGAAAACAGGAAACCAGAAAGACAAATAGTTAGACAAAAAATGAACTTTAACATGATTGAATGAAGTTAATATAGATAATATTAGATAGAAAAGAAAAGCAGAAGGAAAGAGGAAAGTTCAAGAGGGAACCGAGAGAGTTTATTAGGTGAAAGAAACATATATATACCATTTATCCAGTTCCTGGGAGGTTGAAAATGATAGCCAGTTCTGTAAGGCTGATTTGTAGTTGCAGTAGAAGTAGATTGAACAGTTTGAAGGTTCTTGTAAACATGATGTGAAGCTTCAAGTTCCACAATTCCATGGCCAACCAAGAGAACAAAGAACAAAAAGAACCCAACGAAAGAGTTACCCATGTTTTGCACAGTTGGGGCTAGGGATCGATTGAGAACTGAAGGCTGCACCTATGAAGGCATGTTTACAGGAGGAGAAATTGCATAATTTGGTAGGATATGGAAGAAGTGAAATAAAAAGGAAAAAAGAAAAAGAAAATTCAAACCTCTCATAGTCTTGGGAGGGAAATTCCAGACATTTCCTCTGTATTGCCTGTCAAGTTGTGATAACATTTTATTGAAATCTATTCCTTCATAATTATTCTCATTTTTTTTTTCATATCACTTGTTGTATTGTATTACAGGTTGACTTTCATTACTGCAGGGATGTAGAGTTTGAACCAAATTAAGAATGCAACCATGTGGATCAATTAAACACATTATCAAATTGGTTAATACATAATTTAATGTCGTGGGATCAACAAGTGGTTGGAAGAAGTGAAAGTAGATTTCTTCCTCAAGTGCTTGGACAGGGTTTGAGTCCTGGAGTCTTCACTATTAGGAGGACTTTACCGTTTACCACTCTCGATCCGAACAAGATTAATTTCAGACCGTAAAACGGATAAGAATACATGTGCTTACACTAAAAAAAATTTAATGTAGTGGGAGAATTAGTTTAAGCTTTTTGTCGGTTAAAATGCTGGCTTAGCTTGCTGAATACGATTATCCAAATGGAGTAATTAATGAAGGCTTAATTTAAGCCTATAGAATAAATTAAGAAAAAATTATTGCATACTTTAAATTTTGGATTCAAACTAAAGCAACCTTAATCTTTATCTCAAGTTTCTCAATGTTGTCCTGACCTAATGCAAGCTTCCTTGTATAAGTTCATTTATTTTTCCTGGAAAAAAGAAATAAATCTATTACACTAAATTTAGGTTCAAATTATTTTAAGAATATTTAATCAATTATTCACCCAACTTAATTAACTAGATAAAATAATGATTATGATTTAACAACATATTATATATACAATATAAGTTATAAACAATATTATATTTTTCTAAAGTCAAAGATATCCTGATCTGATTTTTTTTGACGACTTTAAAAATGCATTTTCTTTTCAATAGTGCATTGAAAAATTTATTTTATTTTTTATAGGAGCTAACATGGGATTAGATAAATTTGATGCTAGACTAATGCGATTATAAGTTGTCAAGTTTACATGCACTTTTTTGGAATATATATTAATTAAGTTCAAGTTTTGATTAATAAATTCCATGTGTTTGGTACTGAGTACTAACCACATATAGGATATAAATATTGAGTTAGTTTTCTTTTCCAAGATAAATATATTTTTCACGTAGATCTCGAGTCACTGTAAGCTGGTAGAGGACCCCACTGCACAAAAAAAAACCTTTATTTGGATCAATTTTCTTAGGAATCGAGGTGTATTTGTTGGGGTTTGTCTTGAATCTCGAATCGAAAGTATAGGAGAAGTTATAAGGACTCTCTCCTTATAAATAAAGTGTTAGACTTGGTTTGTAAAATATCCTATAGAGTTATAGAGTTTGGATTATTATAAAAGGGTGTAGTTGGGCTCTTTAGGTAGTTGGGTTGGGTTTGTAAGAAGTTTACAATTTTTCTCTTCTAAAAATTGCACGGTTGTAATTGTTTGATTGGTTATTAGATTGGTTGGGTGGTTATAAGCCAAATTGGTTGGGCCAAATCACATTAAAAATTATTGTGTTTGTTTTTGCTTTCTTCTATTTTTGTGGGTGATTGGTTTGAGGGATATTTTTTCCGACAAGTGGTATCAAGAGCTGAAGGTTCGTGATCCTGCGAGAGGAGGAAAGCTATGGCTGAAGCTATGTCTGGAGGTATGCCTAAGTTTAAAATTCCTTTATTTGATGGTAAAAGTAAATTTATGTTATGGCAAAGTACGATTCAGGATCTTCTAGTGCAACAAGGTCTAGATTTGGCATTAGAAGAAAATAAGCCAGATGGAATGTCTTATAAGAATTGGGTTGGAATTCAAAATAGGGCTATGAGCACAATTAGATTGGCGCTTGCTCCAGAGATTAAGTATAACGTATTGACTGAGACGACACCAACTGGATTGTGGAAGAAGCTGGGAGACATCTATGCGTCAAAATCACTGACGAATAGATTGTGTTTGAAGATGGATTTGTATTCTCTGAAGATGGATGAAGGTAAGAGTCTCCATGATCACTTAAATGAATTTAATAGATTAGTTTCACAATTATTAGCAATTGATTCTAAAGAGTTGACAGAAGAAGAGGAGGCATTGCTACTGTTGTCATCTTTGCCCAAGTCCTATAGACCTTTAGTTCAGACTTTATTGGTAGGTAAAACTACTTTGACGTTGGATGATGTGATTGCTGTGCTGCGTGAGAATGAAATATTTATGGGCAAAGAAGATTCTTCATCTGCGGGAGGTGCACTAGTTGCTGTGGAAGGTTCTACTCGAAGGAGGACAAATGAGAGACATGGTGGATCAAGAGGGAGATCAAGATCAAGATTCAGAGATTATAGTGTGGTGGAATGTTATTATTGTGGAGAGAAGGGTGATATTCAAACACGTTGCAAGACATTAAGAGAGGATATGGCTGCATTCAAGAAGGCTCAACAAAAGAGTGATGATGGAAAGGAAAATGAGACATGTATTGTTTTGACTGATTCAGATGATGATGTATTGGCAACTTGTTTAGTTGGGTTTTGGATTCAGCTGCATCGATGCATATTTGCAATGATAAAGATCAGTTTGATGAATTGAAAAAGGTTGAAAGTTTAGGCAATATTGCGGTTGGGAATGGTAATCGAGTGAAGATTGAAGGTATTGGGAGTGTTCAACTCAAGCTTCATGATGGTGGTGTCAAGACTCTTCGTAATGTGAGGTATGTGCCTAGTTTTAGTTACAATTTGATTTCTTTGGGAGAGTTAGCTTCACGTGGGTACACATATGTTGGTAACAATGATTGTTGCAAAGTATACAAGAATGATGGTTTAGTTTTGCAAGGAAAGAGGAATGAGAAACAACTATATTTGCTTGATGATGCGAAGGATAGAGTTGTTTCCAAGAGTAAGAAGATTCAAAGGCATGTTAGTTTTTCAGATGTTGTTGAGCAGTTTGGGGAGTTTGGGGATTCAAGTCAAGGGAGGATTTGTTAGGGTTTGCCTTGAATCCCACATCGAAAGTATAAGAGAAGTTATAAGGGCTCTCCCCTTATAAATAAAGTGTTAGGCTTGATTTGTAAAATATCTCAGAGAGTTATAGAGTTTGGGTTATTATAAAAGGGTGTAGTTGGGCTCTTTGGGTAGTTGGGTTGGGTTTGTAAGGAGTTTACAATTTTTTTCTTCTAAAAATTATACGGTTGTAATTGTTTGATTGGTTATTAGATTGGTTGGGTAGTTATAGGCCAGATTGGTTGGGCCAAACCACATTAAAAATTATTGTGTTTGTTTTTGCTTTCCTCTATTTTTGTGGATGTTTGGTTTGAGGAATATTTTTCCCAACAGTATTGATTGGAGTTATTTATTCTTGCTCAAGTGCTCGATAAGAGAAGATACGCGACAAATAAGTAATATAATTATTTATCCCTAATTAGTAGATTAAAATTCAAAGAACAATGACTTTAATCTTTGATAACAATTTTTTGTCATATTTTATTGGCAAGTGATTGGAAGAAATAGAAGTAGATTTCTTCTTCAGATATTTAAATAGAGTTCGAATCTTAAAGTCTCCACTGTTAGGAAAGTTTTACCGTTTATTATTCTAAATCCGAATAAAATTAATCTTAGACTGTAAAATAGATAAGAATACATGTGCTTATACAAAAAAAAATTTGGTCATATCTTTGATAAGGCTTTTTGTTTATAAAGATTGAAGTCTTAATTTCAGGTTATCGCATAAACTAAAGGGACAGTAACTGAAATTTAAAGATATTCGAAGCTGTCTTGACCAAATGCAAATCTGCTTCCTTCGTACACTCAAATACTAATTTTTTTTATGTTTAATTAAATTAAGTGTCATCACATTGATATTTATTTTTAGTGGTTTGTATTTTTTTTAACTTTATTCATTAATTATTTTCTTAATGGGGTGATATTAGTAATTGATTTTGTCTATAGCTGTTATGCATTGCTAATATATTAAATATAAATTCAGCAAGAGTTTATATTTAATGAATTGTCGTTGTATAAATATCATACAATGTTGTCGAATCCTCTCATGAATGTCCTTTTTTTTTTGAAATGCTATCATGAACATCATTAACTAGTAAATTTAATAAAAATTTATAATTGATGCACTGTATATAAAAGTTATTTTTTTGTTACAAGGAAAACATTAAATAACTGGGGATGAGGGTGCTTGGATTCGAACTCAAGACTTACAATATGCCATAACTCATCCTTAACTACTTGTTGGCTTAAAAAATTTATAAGCCCTTATAAATAATATTAAAAAGGTTTTAAATTTATTTTTAATGGTTTATATATTTTTAAACTTTGTTCATTGATAAGATTCTACGTTGTAATTTATTTGATAATATATAAAAAGTATATACTATCAATACATCAAATATAAACTCATTCAATAACATTTATTTTTAAAGATTGTTTATATTAATATTTATGAATTAATAAACTAATGTGTTATGATTCATCGATAACATTGATAATATGTGAGAAATAATTTTCTCCTTGTATTACGTCTCCAATTCATTTTTATACTACGTGGAATCCTTATCTTAAATCAAATGTTTGATTGAATTACTTTTTTGTGAGCGGATAAAGTTTTGGATTTGAGATCTAAGAAATATGAATCAGGCCTTTTGTATCGCGTGATTATGTGTGTAAAGTGTAAAGTTTGTATGTGCAAGTTGGTGGTCAAATTGAAAAGTGTTTGGATGATACTTACTGTAAATGCCCCATGATTTCCTAGTGGCTAGAGGTATTACACGTGACAAATAACAATGTTACACAAGTAGCTACTAGTCCACCGCTTGCTACTTTAATATTTATATAAACAAGAGAAATGATTCCATTGTTATTAAACTTTTTTTATTTTCACGAGTAGTGTTAATAAGATTGATATATATTTTTAGCATATTAAAATTTTTTTAAAAAAACTATTAAAAAATTAAATGAGAGGGTATAATTGTCTTTTACTTGATCTCTGGTTATAAAATTAAAATTTTATCACTATCAGTATATCAAATACCAATTCTTAATTACTCAAAAAAAAAAACAATTCTTAAATTGTAAAAAAAAAATACACACTAATTTTATTGTCGTAATGATTTTTGTCCGGGGCTAAATCGCTAGACATAAAGTTATGAAGTCACCACCAATCAATTTTAACTTAGGCGTGATTGGCTACCTATTCAAAACTAAGGGTAAGTACATTGATCTATGTTTCGAAATTCGGGTTCGGGAGTACAATTACGTGTGAGGAAGTTATTAGCACCTCACAACGCCTGTCTGATGGACGGTACCAATTAATCATGTTTTATCTTAAGCAATCTAATTTAAATGGTCTTTTATGCTTAATTAAAACTTTCTTTTTATTATTTAATATTCAATTATTTAAATATTGAAATTTTTCTTAGGACATTCTCCAACACTTTAATCAAATTCCTAAGTAAATTTTGCATCTTAAGAGTATTTACGGGACACACTTGTCCTCGGGAAGAGGCTCCATCATTGGATTAATTAAATGTTTTATAAAAAATTAGTTAAAATTTATCATTTATTTTTAATTTATTAATTTTGCATAATTTGCTATTTGATTATTAATTTATTGAAATATTGAAGATTTCTTTAATGTTTCTCCAACAATTTGATCAAATATACAAGTAAATCTTTTAACCTCAAAAGTATTCACGGGACACACTCGTCCTCATGAAAAGGCTCTGTTGTCGGATTTTTATTTTATTAAAATTTATCTTCATAATTTCTAGCTAATTTATTTTGTATTATTTTTTAATTATTTAAATATTGAAAAATTTCATAAAGTACCCTCCAACACTTTGATCGAGTGCCTAAGGAAATTTCCTCACCTCAAGAGTATTTAAGGAAACACACTTGTTTCCCTAAAGAGGCTCCGTCGTCGAATTAATTATTATTTTCATGAAAATTTTTTATTTAAGATTTATCTTTTCGTAATTTTAATTTACTATTAAATTATTATTATTATTATTATTATTATTATGATTAATTTTTTATAAATACCCTTAATATTGGTATTATTTCCTCAGAATTTTCCAACATTGGTCAATTTTAGAAGGAACATCTTCATATCTAGAATTTTCTAAATATCACACACTTGCGAAATTTTATTCTAATTCGAGTTTCATTTACTGTCATTATTTGAGAAAATTTACATTTTTGATTTAAGGATTATTTATTATTGTCGCTTTCTTTAATTTTGAGTTGGACTAATTCAGTATATTTTTATTTAATCTTTATAAGTTTTAGCGAAAATTTTCTACACCCTTCAACACTTTGATCGAATATAGAGGGTTGAAGTCATTAATTTTATTCCAAATTTTCCAACACTTCGGTCAATTTTGAAACAAGCATCTTTCATTTGAAGGTTTTAAAACATTATATACTAGCAATTTTATTATTATTATTATTAGAACTTAAGTTCACTTTATTTATTCAATATTGATATTCAACAAACTATAAGCCCAAAATAAACATATAAAAGTACATAATAGCAAGAGATTTAAAACGTGATACAAATAAAACCCAAGCCTAAATCCCTATCCAAGTAGATACATGCAAACAGCCCAAGTAAATCTTGTGTATCCAGCACAAACACATATCCATCATGTTTTGTTTTATTTTTATTTAAAGTCAAAAAACCCAAACACATATCCATCATGTTTTGTTTTATTTTTATTTAAAGTCAAAAAACCCAATATATCCAGCCCAAACACATGCCCATTATGTTTTGCTTTTCATTTTACATGACTTAAGTAAGGCCAAGGAACTACAACCAATAACGGTCTGCAAGTGAAAAACAAATTAAAGAAACAATAATAATAATAACGTTAAGTAAAGGGGAGATTCTACAGTAAGGTCGCAAAATATCGATCTTATTGTAAGGTCATGATATCTCATGAGATATTGAATATCTCATGAGATATTGAATAAAATTTAAAAATTATTTAAATATGTTAATAATTGCTTAACAGGTTAACAGGTAAACCAAAATTTAATTAAAAAGATTTAAATTACATATTTATCCTTTTAAAAGGTAAGAAAATCTTTTTATTTACATCTTTAACCATTAATCAAAATTAAATTACGATATTACCCATTAATATTAAAAAAATATAAGGTAATTGACCAGAAAAGTTTGGGAAGTCGACTTCCTGTGTATAGAAGTCGACTTACCCAGTTATTTTACTTTACAAATTGATTCTAGCATATGGGCAGTCGACTGCCATATTTAATACGTGATTTATTTTACCGTTAATTATCATTTATTTGAACTCTTAGTATTTTTATAATTAATTACTTAAAATTTATCCTGAGTTACATTAATTTTTCTGCTAATTATTATAGATTTTATTAATATAATAAAATTTAAGATGTCATATATTTTATGATAAGTGTTATAAATTTTATGATCAATTAGATATATTTTACGATATATTACGGTGAATGTAATAAATTTTACGATAAATTTAATAAATTTTACGTGAATCACATGAATTTACGATGAATCTAATAAATTTTACGATGAATTTCATTTAATTTATGACGAATCTCGTAAAATTTACGATGAATTTCATTGAATTTACGACGAATATCATAAAATTTACGATGAATATCATAAAATTTACGATGAATATAATAAATTTTACGATGAATCGCATTGAATTTACAATTAATATCATAACTTTTATAATGATTCTAATAGTTTTAAGTTAATTCTAGTAACTTTACACTTATTACTATATTTTTACGGTAATAAAATGATTTCATGATTAGTAATCATAATTTTACAATTATGGTTATCAACTGAGCGCTACTTGTATTAGTTTAATGCATATTCTAATGTTTGATGTTTAATGATAATAATTTGATGTGTTAATATAAAAATAGGCTTCCAGAATTTACTTTTAGGAAATAAGATAAATAATTTGATTATTTAATTCAACATTCACTTATTACTGAATTTAGAGATTAAGTCCAAGCTAGTTGGCTAAAAAGTCAAGTCTAAGAGAGAAGGTTTGGTTACGAGATTTGCTGCCTAAAAAGTCTCGTATAAAGTCCAAATTTTCATGGGGAGTCGACTTCCAGAGAAAGGAAGTCGACTCCCCATGTGCATTCTATTTCCAGAATGCTTCTAGTGATGAAGCAGTCGACTTCTACTTAGTAGCAGTCGACTGCGTCGTCGCCAGAAGCATTCTGGAAACAGAATGCACATGGGAAGTCGACTTCCTTTCTCGGGAAGTCGACTACCCATGAAATTTTTTCCAGAAAGCTTATAATTTATTATTTTTTTGGTTGAAATTATTAGTATTATGATGAATCTTATAATTTTTGTGATTATCTTTTTTAAAATTACGAACAATCTACTTAAATTAACTATGAATCTCATTATCTTTACAATTATCCTTATTTAATTTACAAACAATATATCCAAATTTACGATGAATCTCATCATTTTTACGATTATCCTTTTTAAATTTACGAACAATCTACTGAAATTTACGATGAATCTCATCATTTTTACGATTATCCTTATCAAATTTACGATGAATCTTATCATTTTTACGATTGGCCTTATTAAATTTACGAACAATCTACCGAAATTTACGATGAATCTCATAATTTTTACGATTATCCTTATTAAATTTACGAACAATCTACTTAAATTTACAATGAATCTCATAATTTTTACGATTATCCTTATTAAATTTATGAACAATCTACTTAAATTTACGACAAATCTCATCATTTTTACGATAAACATTATTAAAGCTACGAACATCTTCTATTAATTTATGATGATCCTTAGCTAAATTTACACCTTCTATTAAGCAGTCGACTGCCTTACGCATTCTAACGTTCTGCGATAAATTTTCTCTTAGGAAGTCAACTGCTTCAATCGAGCAGTCGACTTCCCCGATAAATTTTATTTTCGAAACACTTATAAAACCAGGCAGTCAATTGCCTGAAAACATGTCAAGAATTAAAAAACTTACTGGTAAAAAATATAATGATTCCTTGGTTGCTTGGGAGGACGTTCTTTGTAAATCATTGGTTCTTCGCACTTTTCATCGCAATTTTCATCGTTTATGCAATTCTCTTCCACAAACTTACCCATTGTTAAAAATATAAGAGGGGAATAAAGAAGAACAACTATTTGATTGAGGTTAGGCTTAAAGTTTAGGATTTATAAAATAGTTAGACAGATACAAACTGGATTAAAGGTAAAACAGACAAAAATTGGAATAAAGGGGTTTATGATTTAGGAATTAGGGTTTAAAAATAATAAAAAGGTTTATATAAGAAGAAGAATAGTACTACAATGATAACAAGGGTATATTAGTAATATAATAGTATAATTTTAATAATATTTAGTAAATAATGTTGATTTTAATAATTGGTTTAGCATGTTACCAGGTTAAAGAGTTTTTTAATTTTTAAAATTTCATCAACGGTTATATTAGATTTGACTAATCCAATGGTTCTAATTCCATGACCTTAAAATAAGGTCAATTTTTGTGACCTTACTGTAGAATTTGCCTTAAGTAAAGAAGGACCTCAGATAATCGGGTTGTATCTTCTCCTTCTGCTGTTTCGTGTCTCTCCCAACGATTTCCTTTGGGTTTCTTATTTTCGCAGATCTACCACAGGTCGATTACCAACAGCGTCGTCACCTGCTCCTCTCCTGGCAGCAGCCTCCGCGAGACCTCCTCCAAGCACGGTTGCTTCGCCGGTTCTGCCCCTGTTCTCTTTTTTTTTTCTATGCTTCTTTTGACAGTGTTTTGCTATTTAGATTGAATCTGAAATTGTGTTTTGGGTTGTTGATAAATCCTCCCTCTCTGTGTTCTCGGGTGTGTTTTGGTTGATGCCGTGAGAATTTTTTTGGGTTTCCCTTTTCAAGCTCTTTTTTTTTCTCCCTCTTTTCGTCTCTGTTCTTTTTTCCGACCTCCCTCAAGCCATTTAATAGATATTTTTAGTCAAGAAAAACATATAAAATCTTTGAATGTAGAGATTGTAATTCATTGTGCATATGACTTTCAGATCCAATAATGTTTGATTTTTTAGGTGTTCTTAAATGCAGGAGAAAATTGACTTGAAAATGGTGATCCTATCATGAAGGCAGAGGGCTATAGGGGAAGGTTCTTAGGATATTGAAACAAGGGTTTTTTGAAATCGATTCCCCTTTTCTTCTTCATCTCCTTCGAGCTGCTCTTAACGTGTACTTTTAGTCAATTAAAACGAATCAAATCCTAAGATTTAGTGGTTATGATTAATTTGCAAAAGACTTTTAATCTCAAATGAAGTTTGTCGAGGAGTTGGTGGAGATGGTAGGGCTAAATTTAGGATGGTTGGCTGACAGTAGGATGTAAATGTAAACGGGTCGGATATTCGTTAATTTTGAAATACCTGAACTCGAATCCGATCAAAATATATAAAACCCGAATCTGATTAACTACTTGATTATTTTGATTTGTGTTATTCGAACTTTAACCCTATAAAATTAAAAATATCCGTTTAACTATTCATACTCGTTAAATACTCATTTATTAAGTCAAAATTTGACTTTTAAATTTAAATTTGAAATCAATTTTGAAATAATTTATTTTAAAAATTAAGTTAATAAATTTAATATAACTAATAAATATAAATTAAAGTTAAAAATCATAATTATGATATTTAATGAATTAATTTAATTAAATATAATATTAATAATACATAATTTATATATAAAAAATATAAATATCATATTAATTAATTATTATTTATAATCGGGTTCGGATAACGGGTTTTGTAACGGCTTCGCACTCGACGATTTTTGAAAAACATTTAAAAACAAAAAGGGAGTCGCCACCAATCTTTTTTTAACTAGGTGTGATTGGCCACCTAAAAATGTTTATCTTTTTAACAAAATCTCAAAATTAATTAAGTTTTATTAAAAAGACAATCTTTTGGTCTGCGAAACAAAAATTGGGTTCGGGGGTACGGTTATGCGTGGGGAAGGATTAGCACCCCCACGACGCCCGTTAAAAAACGGTACCATAATAATCATGTGTTATCCTTTTTGTTTTAATAAAATGATCTTAATTTAATATTTAAAATTAATTCCTTTTTTATTCCAACCTTTTTATTCAAAATCATTTTTTATTTGCGAATTTATTTTGTTTTGCGTTATTTTTCGAAAGTAAATGTGAACCTTTTTGTATTGAATAATTAAATCAAATACTCCAATACTTTTGGCAGCATTTGAAATAATTTTCCTCACCTAGAGATTTCTTAAGAATCACTACTTGTGACTTCTACAGAATCTCATCCTCGGAAGGGCTCACATCTATTTTGAAAAATTATCATGAATGCATATGATGCAAACAGATAAAAATGATGCAAATGAATTTTTTTATTTCAAATTTCATTATTTATTTTTTTATTATTTATATTTCTTTGTTTTAAAAAACTTATTCATTTTCATTTTTAATAAAAATTTAAATTATTGAAAAATCATACTAAATATTCCAATACTTTTGGCAACAATTAGTATGACTCTTCTCACCTAGGGATCAGCTAGGAATCACTACTTGTGACTTCCGAAACATCCCATCATCGGAAAATCATTTAATTGAATTATAAAATTTATTATTAATTTTCTTTTAAAAATTTATTTTTATTTTTAACAAAACAAAAAAAATTAAATTATTGAAAAATCATACTAAATATTCCAATACTTTTGGCAACAATTAGTATGACTCTTCTCACCTAGGGATCAGTTAAGGAATCACTACTTGTGACTTCCATAACATCCCATCATCGGAAGATTTGTTTACTTAAATTTAAATTTTATTATTTATTTCCTTTTCTTATTTTCTTTTAAAAAAACTTATTTATTTTTATTTTTTAATAAAAATTTAAATTATTGAAAAAATCATACTAAATATTCCAATACTTTTGGCAATAATTAGTACGACTCTTCTCACCTAGGGATCAGCTAGGAATCACTACTTGTGACTTCTGTAGCATCCCATCATCGGACATTTATTTACTTAAATTTAAATTTTATTATTTTTAAAAACATTTTCTAATCAATAATAATTATTAAAGAAAATACAAATAAAAGAAAATTTTTCAAAAACTTTTGCTTTACAACATGCACTAATAATAATAATAATAATAATAATAATAATAATAATAATAATAATAATAATAATAATAATAATAATGGCAATAATAATAATAATAATAATAATAATAATGAAAACCAAATAATAAAAATAAATATAAACAAATAATAATAATAATAGTAATAATAACAAAAAGGGACAAAATTAGGTGTCAACAACGGGTACCTTAAGGTAATTACCTGAACTCTACCTAAATCCGTGACGGGTAGTAATTTTACTATTCGAACCCTATCCTAATCCGATTATATACTACCATAATCCTACTTAATCGAGTTAGGTAGTATCGGATACTTGTTTGTACGATACCCATTGCCATCCCTAACTGACAGTACCGACATTATCATTTTTCTTTTTTTTTTAATTTTTATTTATTTTTTCTTTTTTTATTTTAAAAAAATCAATTAAATTTTTTATTTTTGCCTTTATAATCCTAAACTTAAAGACCAGACTTAAAAGATGGGCTTTAAGTGGGCTTAAATTTTTAGCTTCAACAACCCAATTTCATTTAATTTGGGTTTTAGTTTAATTTTAACAAATCAAAGAAAAGGCTCACTTGTGTTAGACAAATTTGGAATTGATATCAACAGGCAAAATTGGATTTTCACAATACTTGAACTAACTCAAACTTTAAATTAATTTCAAACACAATTTTCCTCAAAAATTTGTTTTTGACAAATTAATTCAAGCGCACGTTTAAATCGAATTAATTAACAAACAAATTTCAATCTCAAATTATTAAGACTGAAACGAAACTCAATCCAAATACATTTATAATTCCAGACAAAATCAGGTATCTACATTTATTAACAATTTTTTTTTTCTTTACATTTTAGGTTGTTTTCCTTCTTTTACCCTTTCTTAGGGTTTATTTATAATAAGGTTACAAAATACCCATCTTAAGGTCATAAAATTTTATGAGATATTTAATCTCTCACGAGAAATTGAATAAATAATAAAATTTAAGAAAAATATGTAAATAATGGTTTACCAAGTTAAAGGTAAACTTTATTTTAATGCAATATAATGTAAATTACATATTTTATCAATTAAAAAAACAAAAATATATTTAAATTATATTTTTATTCATTCATCAAACAACCAAAATTAAATTTTTATCTGTTCAAAGTATGAAAGCAAATTATCTAATATATTAAATTATTTCATCATTTTTTCTTTAGATTATATGATATGATAAAGACAATTCATTGCTATTTTAGAGCAGTCTACTACCAATCATTATTTTACTTTATAATGTAGAAAAAAATAAGGATAGTCGGTTGCCCATGGTATAGAAGTCAATTGTCTATTAAACAATAATATATTTTATTAGTAGCAGTCGACTATTTATTAAATCAGTCCACTGTTATGTGTCTAATCAATTTGACACATGCTTAATAATAATAATTTTACGATAAATTTCATAAATTTTCCTAATAGTTATCACAATTTTATGTTAATTCTAGTGTTTTTAAGCATACTAACATTAATATTTAATTTTAATTATTATAATTTTATACTTATTATGATGTTTTTACGCTTATTATCATCAATTTTGTAGTTAATTATTATAATTTTATGCTTATTATTGTGTTTTTACACTTATTCTTGTAATTTTCAATGTTAATTATTATTGTTTTATGTTTATTATAGCGCTTTTATGCTTATTTTTATAAATTTTACGATTAATTAATATAATTTTATATTTTTTTAGTGTTTTTATATTTATTTTCATTAATTTTGCTATGCATCTTATAAATTTTATGATTAGTTATGATATTTTTATATTTATTCTAGTATTCTTACGTTTATTCCTTCATTTTACAATGAATCAGGAACTATAATATGATAATTTCACATCTTACACTATTTCACATGAAACAAGACACACAAGACAAATATTCACGAGTTGCGGCTCAGTTGGCAATTCAAGCTGAGTTTGTGAGAAGAGCTCTTAGGTTCGATCTCTACTAAACGCATCTTTGGAAAGGAGTGAGGAGCCTTAATTGTGACAAAGTTGTAAGTAAGATTATTTTAGACCGTTAAAATAGTTGAAAATATCCTTAATTTACACAAAAGAAAAAAGACGCACAAGACAAATTGTCAAGTTTCTAACATCTTTAATTGATCCCAAATGGAAATTTATATTAAGACAGCCAAGTTTTAGTAGCTGCCGTCCATTTTCATGTCGTCGAAGCCCAAATCCGCATCGGGTCAGACACATCGTTTGCTTGTGTAAATGCGCAAAAGACAAAATGTGGGCCTTTATTTAGCTTCTCTCGAATGGAAATAACTTGTTTATAAGATGGGTCGGGTTCGGAACGAAATTCATAAGATATTAGAGAATTAAAACTAAGTTTAAATTTGATTTGATTTTCAAATTTAATTTTGTTTAAGTTTGTTTTTATATAAAATGATTAAATTTAAATTCATTCAAATACTATTAATTTTTAAAAAAAATTATAATAATTTATAAAAATATTAAAACACAATTTTTTTTAGGATCAATATACTTTCAAGCCAATTTACATGCACTTCGACTTGAGACTTGTCTCTCATTGGGCCATCTTAAGGGTGCACTCTCTATATCGCCTTGGTGCTGGCCTTAAAACTTGAATCTTGAACCTAACCTACAAGATACTTGCTTACTAATAAATCCAATCCTAACATAATAGTTAATAGGTTTAACACAATAGTGAATCCAACCCTTGGGTTAAAACATAATAGTTAAGAAGTTTGAATGTATAATACAAAAATATTACAAAAAAATATGAAAATTTTCATTAAAAAAATACAAATTCAAGTTAAATGGCAAAAAAAATCAAAAGTAATTAAAGGATTGCATTAGTATTAAAAATTATTTTAAAAAACTAGTTAAAACATCAAACTGAGCCGAATTTAAACTCAAAATGATGAACTCAAATCTGGCTTTTTTTTTTCCTTTTTTTTTTATTAATGCTGATGAGCTTTATAATGATTCTGCTATGCTATTGCTTTGCACGGTAGATTTAGTTATTGTTAGTGACAGTGCCTGGTGTACAGGTTTTGCTAGTGGTGCTGCAGCAAACTTATCTGCAGAAAAATCGGAGATCATATCTATGGTACAGGAACTACTGAAGGCATTCCTGGCGTCATCTGCCTAACTGATCCCTAAAGAACTGCCCGGCATTACTTGTCATCGGAACTGATTTGTTGATCATAAGTCGTTTTGCCTTGCTTTCTTTCTATATGTTTGACATTTCTGCTTTGATTGCTTTAATGAAATGAGAGTTTCTCTTAAAGTTATTCTGATTCTCAGTGGATGCTGGGAAATGTGTGATCTAAACAGACTCCATTTTGCATCAGATTGTGCACTGTTCTTACAATTATTATAGATGCTGGCATTTGACTTTCCTACTTCAGAATTGTTGCAGTTAACATATAAAAGGAAAAAAAATAGTAGTGCTTGTCAAACAGAGGAGAAATGCAATGTGTTCAGGCTCCTTATTGTTAAACTTGTCCCTGGAAACCACTGTAAAATGCCTATCGATTGCTCAATTATTGCTAGCTTCTTCAAACCCCGGATAATTATCCCGTATGATTTCTCAACTGTGACTTTACTTTGTAGGTTCTTCTACCACAGTGCTCTTTGATGGTTTCCAGCATTTCTTTTATTTTTTACCTGCTACTTTGATTTTTCCTAGCAGTCCCGGCAATCATTCGCAACAAGATTTCTTGTTTTAACATTAGTGTATGAGGCAAGTGTTTATCAATAAACATTATACTGCTGCACATGTTAGGATAGGTGAGAATGATTGCTATGTAAAAAGCTTAAGCTCTACGTCTCTTGATTTGGATCATATGGAAATTTAATCTGTTATTGCCAGAGATTTGGGAAATGCAATTCACAAACTGATATAATTAAACGATCCAATTGATTTGTTACGCTTGAATTATTTCTGGGTTTTCTTTGATATTCAGAACAATTACATAATAGCTGCTAATTGATCCTGAAATCATTTCAGTCCAAATGCAAATTGCCAGTCTTTGAAACTCGGCCAAGCAGCTCAGCTTTTGCTGGATGCGCTCTGATGAAAAAGTGTTTCTACTAGAACTGGGAAAGAAAACATTATTTCCTTCGAAAAAGGTTTGTGTTCTTTTCAGAATTTGTTCTATTACTACTACTATAAAAAAAGATCTTGTAATTTTCATGTCATCAGTTGGTATAGATGAACTTTTAGGAGTTGCAGATATAGTTTTCTCACCCAACAAAATGGGTTGTCTCAATTATTATTAGGCCCCTCTCAACCTCAAAGCAAATCCAACAAAATTTTGGGTAGATCCCATTGTCGGTTGCGAGTTTGAATTTTAGGGTGTACTAAAATGATCAGTGTTCAATCTAAATTTTATGATATGTTTTTCTTTTTCTTGTTTTCTTTAATTACTGTTATAATCAAAATTACTCCAAATCAATGCTTTAGTTTAAAATAATTGCTAACGTTATCAACCATCAAGTAAGGGTTTCGAATTTAGGTTTAATCGGTTTATGTAATTTTTTTAAAAATGATTTTCAATATATGTCTAAAATTTAGCATCTGTATTTATTTTTATGTTTTCAAGTTACGATTTCTTTATTTTAAAAAAAAAAGTAATCATTTCAATTTTTTTTCCGAAAAAAATGAATTTTATTAGTTATTATACGTTATTATGAGCCAAAAATGATGGCTTGAAGGTGTGATTTCAAAGCATAATTATTTTTCAGTCTTGAAATTTTTGTTCTTCAACTAGTTATTACTATCTTATTATTTATATTATTGTTGAGAAATGAATATTTTTTTATCCGGTTCCAAATGGAGAAAATATTTATCACATGCTTAAATAGATCTAACAATTCGTGTATATAATTTATGTTTATATCATATAAAATCAAGTTTGTGTAATTATGTCATATAAAAAATGAAAATTGTGTTAAAATTTGTGCCTATACGTCAAAAACAAAGTTTTTTTACACTATGAAACGGTTACAATATATTATTAAAGAAATTATTTATTATACATCACATATGATAATTAAATAATAAATATTTATTTGAGAAGCTTTGTTAATGATTCTAATAATAAATGATTGTTTTTTGATAATGTAATTTTTTTGACAAATTTAATATTGTAATTACATGACATGATTTAAATAAAAAGAATATAAGTTGATATGAATTAACCATTTCATTTAATATTTTCTACCCATGTATAGAAAGCTGATAAATACACTACAAAAATTAGTATTTACACTTCAAATAATTTGAAGACAAAAATATCCTTAAATAAAAAGACAATTTTGACATCAATAAAATTATCTCTTCCCCTTCATGCTATCTTCCCCTTTCTTACATCCTAATTTTTTCCTTGTTCTTATTGTTCATAAACTCTTAAAAAACTCTACAAATAAAAAAATTAAATCATTTGATAGTTTGAGTGAAAATAGTTATTATATGTAATAAAAAAAAGAAAATAGTTATTATAATAGTATGAAAGAATTAACTAACATGAAAACAAATAAGATTTAAGTAAAAACATGGTTAATTTTTTTTTTTGGTTTAATAAAAAACATGATTAATCTGAATTTTATTTTCGACGTAAAATTGTTTGCACATAAACAAAATTTCTTGCAAGGCTACTTGGCATGGAAGTTCCCTGCGCAAGGCTCTCCTTGCACGGGAATGTTCCTTGCACAATGAGCCTTGCGCAAGGGAACTTCCTTGTGCAAAGAGCCTTGCGCAACATATGTTCCCATATATTTGTTTGATTTTTAAATTTATTATTATTGTTATTATACACATTTTTAAAGAGTTTGTATATGATGCACTGGTAGTGTATAGTTTCTATACACTGTCAATGTATCAGAAGTTGACATCTCATCAATAGGCCCTTATGGACAAATTAAAAAAATTTATCTATATTTGCATATAAGGGTCTATTGATGAAGTGTCAACCTTGGTACATTGACAGTATATAGAAACTATACACTATCAGTGCATCATATATAAATCATTTCTTAAATAAGTCAAAAAATATGAGTTTGTATATAATGCACTGACAGTGTATAGTTTCTATACACTGTCAATGCACCAGAGGTTGACACCTCATCAATAAACCCTTATGGGTAAATTAAAAAAATTTATTTTTATTTGCATATAAGGGCCTATTGATGAAGTGTCAACCTCTGGTGCATTGACAGTGAGAAACTATACACTGTAGTACATCATATATAAATCCAAAAAATATACCTAGTCATGATTGGAGTAGAGATTTTCAGATTTTAATTTAGAGAATATTTAGAGATGAAGAAGATGGTGAGAGAGTGAGAAAATGGGTGGTAATTTAATTTAGTAATACGTTGGTAGAAAAATATTTTGTTGTAGTTTATTTAAAAATGAAGTTTAAAAATAAAAAACTGTGTATTTAAATTTTCTCCCATGTATAATTTCTTTCAAATTTTAATCCATATAATTTTTGAATTTTTTACTAGTGTAGAATCTAATGCTTGAGAAAAGAAAAAAAAACTTGTATTTTTGTAGGTAATTTTGACACTTAAGTGGCAAGAGTCAATTGTTATTGTCGAGGTGGGATTCTAACTATATTTTTTCTAAATAATTATCCAATTAAAAAATTTTTAGGTTTTACAAGTGTCATTATAATAATCATACATATTTTTTCTTTATATTTATATTTATTTTTAGGCTTTGTTTGGTTCGCGTAAAATGATTTTTTATAAAATTATTTTTGAAAATTTGATTTTCTTAAAAAACTAATATTTTCTGTTATTTGTTGTTTTATGAAAAATCTATATTTTTGTTAATATTATTCACATAATTAACTATTAATAATGTTTTTAAATCAATAATAATAATAAAAATAATAAATATGAAAAGAACAATTTTTTTAAAAAATCATTATATATTAATAGAATTGATAGAGTTTACATATTTAATTGTATAATAGTTTGTAGCATCTCATGAATCTCTTCAACCTAATGTTTTAGTAGAACTTTTTTTTCTTATGATGACATGAGTTTGAAAATTTCTTCTCTTTTCGAAAGAGAAAACAATTTCTCAAAATCTTTAAAAAAATTTTATTGGCAAAATATCATTTTTCATTAATCAAAAATATTTTACGTTTACCAAACACTCGAAATATGAAAAATATTTTTAAAAAATAAAATACACGAATCAAACAAACTCTTAATATATTTTGTAAAATATATATAACCGTTGTTAATTTTATTTGTGAAATTTAAAATTCACAGCGTGAGTATACCGAAAATAATCCCGTAAAAGGAGGATAAGTTGGGGATGACAGAAGTACGGAATTTTGCCGCTCTTCTGACAGCGAACTCTGAGAGAGAGAGAGAGAGAGAGAGAGAGAGAGAGAGTAGAGTTGTCACGCACTTTGCATGGGTCTGTCAAATATTCTCCAATCACCATCACCCACGTGTATCGGTGGGTCAAAGCACGAGTTCCTCCATTTAGTCCTTTTCACGGGTGTGCTCGAAAAACATGCCATAAAAGCTCCGTTGTTCTCTCCACATGACCTTGTATCAGAACCGTTGATATAAAGAAGATGATTTTATCTTATCTTCCACGTGTAAGACGGTGATTTGCCTTTTGGATTTTACTGCATGGCTGATGGTGGAGGTCATGTATCGTTTGGGTTTGGGTTTG